>JANIEX010000634.1:0-24475 GCA_027627405.1 Leucocoprinus birnbaumii
TCGTATCATCAATATTTCTTCGACCGCTTCAGTAGATCCTAAGAGCGAGGGATCTCTGAGTGACGTAGGAAATGGCACATGGAGCTGTACGCCCGCCATTCTCCCAAGCGTTTGACTCTACTTATCTGTGACCAAAATAGACCAACCCAGTAAAGCAGCTGGTGAGGTTTCCTCAGCTTTTCCTTGAGTGGTTTTACCCTGACCTCGTAATCGCTTCTAATTTAGTTAATCATTTGACTTCTGCCTTGGCTCTCAAACTGGGACCTCATCATATAACGTATGTGCATTCGAATTTCCACGATCCTAATTTGTGAATTGACCGCCCACCGCAGAGTGAACGCGATTCTCCCCGGGTAACTTCATGATCTCGATCTTATCCGAAATCGGATGCTGATTGAGAACCTGATCTAGCCTTTTCCCAAGTAAGATGACGGCCTTCGGGATTCGTAAAACAGGTGAAGAAGCGTTCAACGCCAGTCAGCCTACTGGTCGGTTCGGCAGACCAGAGGATATTGCTGGACTAGCTTTGTTCCTGGCTTCACCAGCTTCCGCGCACATTACAGGTACACACACCCTATTGGATGGGGGTGCGAGATACAGAAGACACGCAATCGCTCCAGCAACCAAGCTGTAGCAGCACGATATCTCCTGTTATAGAATTCATTGTCGCGTAATCTATTGTGTATGAGGCTTCTTAGATTATCTCAACAATTCCAAAAACATGAGAAGGGCCCGTTTAATGATGGGATTATGCTTCTAACGGGTCTCGTTGATTTGACTCCACTCTCAGCCAGGCCCGGCAAATTTTTCTCGTATTGGTCTGTACCAATGGGGAATGACAGTGGAATGATCCATGCTGGCTCAGCTAAACCGACGATCAGTGTAGTGCAAAACCATTAAAAAATGATTTATCTCCGTTCTTGCTTTGTCGTCTGTGACAAACCACAAACCACGTTCCTTTCCACTAGCCGCGACTGCTCACTACGGATGTAGTTCATAGAGGCTAACGGCGCATGAAATGGCATTGTGAGAGCTAGTAAAGCAGATTTATGCGTGATGGGAACTCCTTTTAGGTCTAAATTAGGAAGCAAAGAATCTGCCTGCTTTTTCTAGAGACCGTCCTGCTTGAGCCAAGATTGCTACACCACCCTTCGACAAAGCGGCTAACCTTCTCGTGCGCCACTGAAAAAAGGAAATGTAATTTATAATGTAATTTATCCTCTTAAGCTTAATAATGGCACTCAGAGACTGCCTACCTCCATCAATGATAACCGCGCACATTGAAGTTCATTACATCCCACCCCAACTTGGAGGATGCCCTCCTCCCTCGGTCATATAGCTGAGCGTATCTTCCCGACAGGGCAAGAGAGGAGGAGGAGAGACTTACGGTCCCTTGAAGGGAATATCCCTTCGTTCATTCATGTGTGGCGTAGTTCGTGCACAACGTCCTATCAGCAACCCCAATTTCTAATCTGCCAATAATCGGTCGCCTTCCCCGAGTCAGGTCACGAGTACCCTCACTTTCAGAAAACGTAATACCCTTCGCAAGAAATGCCTTTCTTGCTTTGTTTTTGACCAACCGAACAAACAATCAAAAACGTGGGTCCCACATATAAAACTCCGCTTCGAGCTGTAGAATTCCCCCACATTTCTTTCTTTCTTCCCCTCTCGTCCTCTCCCCTCTCACTCCCTGACGGACACTATCCCCCTCCTCTCTAATCTTTTATCGCTTCGAGGCTCTTCTGTCATTCTGGGAATGACGCTTCGACATCAACATGGACTGTGGCGCGGGACGACCTGCATCAAGGTTTTTATTTCGTACCTGGCCGACACGCGGTAGCCTGTTCCTTGTATTTTTCCAACAACCCGACGCAAAGCCGGTCTGGTAAGTTACTCGACTTGATTCGGAAGCCTGCGATGGACACTGACGAACATCAATTTCTGATCTTCATCGTCACCTGCCTCTGTGGCTTCTTCCGCTATCGGTCGTCGGTGTATTTGTGGTATCGTCTCGTGTATACACTCTTGTAATCCACATTCTCTTTTATGGTGGTAAGTACCTGCTACTTGCCCAAAGACTCGTTCGTAGAAGACTGACGTCGGTCACGTAGGCTGTGGCATATCCAGCAATAGTATTATGAGATCAGCACCACCGTCACGTAGGTTTGAATATTCAAAGCCGCATCAAGCCTTTGTCAAGGCCATCAAGACCATCAAGATCATCTCAAGTCATGAGTTACATCGAGAAGATCTGTAATTCCTCAAGCGCCTCAACAGAGGAACCGTGTGGATCAAAACCCACTGGGCTAGTTGCAAGAGATAAGGGCAAGGCCAAACTTCGATTCTCGACAACCGCACCCTTTGGGTAATGCAAGGCAAGATTCAGTATCACTTCGGACGGCCACAGATGAGATATTCGAGATTTCGCGATAGGACAAGAGTCAAGACTCCGAGCCCGGACACAATATAAGGTTAAGTCCTCAAGTTCCGACAACGACGCTTTCTTTGGCGACATACAACATTTCGCGACTGTCAGGCCTTCACAAGATGACCGCCACATGCTGTTCGACAGGAATGACTGCTTGTGTGGAGATGACAGTAGGTGCAGTAGATACAGTAGGTAGTTCCTGAGGAAGGGTCGGCTGTACAAAGACGATCCTCGTGCTCCCTTGCCGTTGGGCCTCAGGCTTAAGCTCTACTTGAATCACACGCCTTGGGCGGTGGTCTCAAAGGAGCGACTAAAGCACGTTAATTGTCGTCCTAGAAATACCTGATTTGTCGTTTATTGTAGTGTATTATGCCTCCCGAATGCAATCCGGAGACCAATCAGCACACGCGCCGTTGAACGTTAGCCCCCTCCATACCGAATCATCCGTGAAAAGATAGCTGATAGGCCCAACGCGAGTCATCCCAGTGCTAAGTAGGTGGTACACAGGCCATTTTAAGATCTTCCTAGGCACACACATCAATTGTTGATTGATCTCGGTCAGAGAACCGCCACGCACATGAGAAAACACGACCGAATAACATTAGACAGCACATTATACGCAGAGCACAGGATATAAGTAGGGGAAATGGAATATCATTTAGAACTACCGATCGCTTTCTGGAGCGAGGCGAGAATTGCGTCTACCTCGCCAATTTGGCGAGTAGCAAGTTTTTGGAACTGCAGAGGAGGTCAGCATGGTAGCACGGGTATGGGCGCTCACGCACCTCTTCCAGCTCTATCGAGTGCTTCTCGTATTTTCCGCGTTTGATGCTCGCTTGATGTTGTTTCCTGATATGTACGCGAATTTCTTCAGCTTTCCGCTTTGCTCCGTTGAACAGCTCTTTACGGGCATCTACAGTAGGTCTAGGAAAGTGAATGAGCGTTACTCAGGCGGTATCATGTGGTAACACGAACTTGGGGATGGGTATCTTAATCGTTCGTTCGTCTTGACGGTGAGGGACGACTCCGGGTATCTTCGAATCATATAGTGCTTTTTCAACGAGTTTCATGTTCTACTGTACCAGGTCAACGTCAAGGCATTGATGCAAGTAGGCGCGACATACCTTCTCGTCGAATAGAGTTACTAACAGTATCGTGCCATCTCGTACTCCAACCGTTGCAATCTCTTCCAGTCTGTGGTCTCTGTCGTCAAGCTTGACCCGTACGGGTGAAAGCATAGCAGGAGTTACACGGCCACTCGCTCGAGTCTCGAGCCCCTGGCATTCCTTGCGGAACCATTCGACTGAGGTTGACATAGACGAGCTAGCCTTGTTGTATTCTTCTAGTGCTGCTTTGTCCGTAATTGGCTGCTGGGAACCTGGAATAAGTCGGTCGGTAGACTTCATCTTATTCTTGCCCTTCGCGTAGTTTCGTTGTTGGATAGCGCCCGGGAAAACGAGGCGACTGGTCTGATAGAGAGGGATAGCTGTCACAGTAGTACGCAAAGCATGATTCCGCATTGCAAGCCGAAGGAGTGACATTGTGAGGATAGGCTTGTGAGGAGTACTAGCGGAACGAGACGAGACGTTGACGGACGGATGTTCAGCAAGCGAAATTTGATTGCCGGCGGTCCGGTAGAAGCTATTGCCAAGCCAAACCAAACAAATTTCGACACCGATTGCCGAAGACGATTTCGGCCCTCGGGCCTCAGCTATTCCTCCATTCACGCTATTATGCCAGACCTGGTTGGAGGAGGAGCGGTTCCTGCAGCTCAGTCGGAAATTGTGAAGGCAATGAGGAAACTTGTCAATCCAAATGACCCAGCCTCTTGGGATATTACTTGGTGAGCCGTTTGTCCGAAATTCGACTGGTTACCCACTGCAGCAGGAAAGCGGGTGTGACGCCATGGGATGCCGGAGAGATACAGCCACCCCTCAGAGAAGCTATAGAGAACAACACTGATGGTATTGCATGGCCCACAGATGGGTCAGCCCTGGTTCCGGGGTGCGGTTCTGTGCGATTTTCTTTCAAGTCATTAACATCGACGGTTCATGATAAGCTGACTGAGAGTAGGGCTATGATGTTGTTTACTTGGCATCTACACTTGGCTTGAAAGTTATTGGCTTGGATACTTCCCAAACAGCCGTGGACAAGGCGACCGCGTAAGTCCTGCGGTTCATATTTGACTCTTTCCACTCATGCAATTCGCATATCTCCTACAGATCGGTGGCGAGCAATCCTCTTCCCAGAGGGGAGGCGCACTTTATGCTTACCGATTTCTTCAAGTATCAACCACACGAGCCATTCAAACTCATTTACGATTACACGTGAGCATTAGTACTCTCTTCAGTCGTTAATTGTGCGTGCTCATCTACGAGACAGCTTCTTCGTTGCTATTCCACCCTCGCGCCGCAATGAATGGGGCCAGAAGATGGCGGAGCTAATTGCTCCTGGAGGATATCTAATCACATTGGTATTCCCCATAGACCCCGAAACCGATCTTGGCCCTCCCTTCTACGTCCGCCCAGATCATTACAATGAACCTCTTTCAGCCGCTTTCGAGAAAGTCGTTGACCGGGACCCAACAACGTCGTCTGCGTCTCATGTAGGGCGAGAAAGACTCATGATATGGAAGAGAAAGGCCGATTAAACTTCATGTAGGCAAGGCTGAATGTAAACGGTACGGTTAGCCACTTCTTAGAATTTCAATTTGCCGGCGCCTTATAAGATCCAAGTGTTTTATGAGGCAATGATGCCGGCATCGCGACTCCTCTTTGAGCGCCGGGTCGCCAATCATGTCATTGATTAAATCAGTAATTACACTCAGGGACATTCTGACAATCTCGACAATGCGTTCAATTTGTGGAACAAGCTTCGAGTTCTATGCCCGGGAGTGGTTTAGCTTCTGCATAAGCGCGCCTTTAATGGATAGAAGCGAACATCAACTCGACACTCAGAGGTATGCAGAGGCGTTGTTTCATTGCGTTGAGAGCTAAATTTCGGCGTTTTCCAAACCGCGATAGGACTGTTCTATTCGTGGAATTAGTTCCCTCCCAGGGGAAGGCTTGCGCAAAACTCCCGGCATGCACACTCCCAGCGCGCATTGACTCCACGAAATGAATAGTCTTAGGTCAACGATGCTAACCAGGCTGAACAGCCTTCCATCCATCCACACCTTCCTATTACTGCGCACGGCACGGCCGACGTCGCGTACTGTTTCTCACAGCCTCAGGCAGTTATAAAAGCGTTTTCTATCTCCCCGCTTTAGGACTCGATATCACACTTTATGTTACGCAAGCTCAATATGCTCCTCAAGCTGGCGATCGTTGCTGGACTGAGCACCGTCTGTCTGTCTGCCACGTACGATCAGGTCGAGAATGTCCCCAGAATTGACTGGGATTTCATCATTGTTGGAGGTACGTTGTCTTTCGTAGACGGGACGAGAACGTTCGCATTCATTTTGCAAAATTTGAGGTGGTGTCGCTGGGTCTGTCCTCGCAAGCAGATTATCAGAGAACCCCAACTTCAATGTCCTTGTTCTTGAAGCAGGACCAACGTGTGTAAACTATAGCCGGCAATGAGATGTTCGATACTTAAAGCGAATAGAAATCAAAATGTGACAGATTCTATCGTTCCTGGTCTTCAAATGGGATTAGCAAGCACTCGATATGATTGGAATTACACCACCGTCCCCTTGGCAGGTCTCAATAACCGTTCGGTCACATACCAACGAGGTCATATTCTCGGTGGAAGCAGCTCCGTTAGTGAGTACATCAATAACATTGATAAAGTCATTGACTCAACGATCTATTAGATGGTATGATTTACACGCGTGGGTCATCCTCGGATTATGATCGATTCGCCGAAGTCACTGGTGATCCTGGCTGGAGTTGGAAGAGTATTCAGCGATATCTCCAAAGGGTGAGAATTATGACCTGATTGCGCTAGCAATAATCCTGAAGATTGTATCAGCACGAGAAATTTGAGACGCCTGTAGACAATCACAACATCACTGCGCAGTATGATCCATCGGTGCATAGTACTACGGGACGGGTCCCTGTGACGCTCCCCGGCTTCTCTCAACCTCAGATCGACAATCTCGCCATCCGAGCAAGTGAAGAACTGGGTGGTGAGTATCGACTCAATCTTGATATGAACTCCGGAAATCCACTTGGTCTTGGTATGTCATCGAAACGGATGCTTGTAGTCCAAGCCGCTCACGGATCTCTTCAACAGGCTGGCTACAGTCTACAATCGGTCACGATGGAACTCGTAGTAGCGCCGCCACAACCTATCTCGACGACGCGACCAGAGCTAGAAGAAACCTCCACATTGTCACAAACACATTTGTGACTCGCGTGCTTCCGAGTTCTGACGCTGAGACTTTGACTATCCGAACAGTTGAGGTCAGGGCTTCAGAGACGTCAGTGCCGATTAACTTCACTGCTTCCAAAGAGGTCATCCTTTCTGGAGGTTCTATTGGATCACCACTTATCCTCATGCACTCGGGTATTGCCAATGCGGAGAAACTAAGGGAATTCGGTATCTCTCCCCTTCTGAACAATCCTAGCGTCGGAAGAAACTTCAGCGATCACCCTCTTTTTGTAATTTCATTCGACGCGGCACCAAACTCACTTGATTTCGGCCCTTGGGGAAAGTGGGTGAAACATGTTGAACGCATTCGACCTCTGGCTAACCGTATGTCGCAGTCTATTTACCGATCCTGCTGTACAAGCGAAAGCCCTCGAGGTTTGGAACACAAATCGAACTGGGCCATATGTAGAGCTTACACCAGCCAATCATTTACTTTGGACGCGTCTCCCTACCAACATAACTGACCAGCTCGGTGATCCATCATCCGGTTCCAATTCGGCTCACATTGAGTTCATAGCGGGTCCTGTGAGTTCACCTCTCTCGAGTTTCATTGGTGACACACCTAATCAGTTGCGCACTGGAAGTTCACCCCTGCCCAATACAACCTTGTCGTTCTTCTTGTCAGCCCAGCTTCCCGTAAGTGGACTCAATGTACTTGCCTTGTATATACTCAGTCCTCTATCAGGTGGCATTCTGACGATTTCTTCGAATAATCCATTCGACGAGCCGATGATTGATCCCGGATATTACTCGTCGGGTCTTGATCTTGTTGCTGCTCGCCAGGCTCTTAAACAAGCTCTCACGTTTGCTAGTGCTCCTGTCTTCCAGAACATCATCACAGGTCTTGCAGCACCATTCACCAATGTGACTTCCGATGCGGATATCGACTTTATAATTCAAAATAGTACCGTTTCTGGCTTGCATCCTGTAGGAACAGCCTCCATGTCGCCCAAAGGTGCCGGCTGGGGCGTGGTTGATCCTGACCTCCGTGTCAAGAATGTGACGGGCCTCAGGATCGTTGATGCATCGGTCATGGTGAGTTCTACTATTTTGCAGTAGAGACGATAAGTGCTGAGGGGGTCTACCAGCCTTTCGTACCGTGTGCTCATACACAAGTTCCAACGTATGTGATTGCCGAGAGAGCGGCAGACCTGATTCGTAGTGTTTGGGAATCATAAATCGACATTATAGAGTTTCGGCTGGTTGGACTCCAACTTTGTATCAGGAGCTAAATGCAGTATTTAATCAGCCTAGGTTATCTCATACCGCTCCCATTCCCGTGTCGGGATGATATTCGAGTCAAGATCAAATCGTCTTAGACCGTGCTTCAAGCACCACGATGAGTACCAGCATTGCGCGGAGGTCAAATTTGAATTGTCCTCCCATCTACCCCCCTCTCAAAAAACAGCATTTGACTCTTTTTTGACTTCAATACTCTGAAGAAAACTGTTAACCGCGACCTTAGTATGTATTCCACAGCTCGTATAAGATAGAGCATTGAAGATCGCTGGTGAGGAGGATGAAGGCCGTTTAGACGGGGAGGATGGTGTCCTTCAACAGTGACAATCCCAAAATAGAATACAATTTGTATGACTCAAGTTTTTGATAGATATCGACCTCGGCATCAACCTGCGCATCAAGTAATCCGTCTTGTGCACTAGGGAATACCCGGATTGGGTGCCATCAAGAAGCGAGCTCAGGGATTTTTCGGCGTCCTTGAACTTGCGTTTTGCTATTCTAGAACCTCCGAGAAGGCCTAGTTCCTGCGTTAAGCACGCGTCTGATTCACACCGACTCCACAAATGAACGGCGGCCCTTGAAACCTGATTCTTCCGGCATTAACGAGTCACTGTCAATTGGCAGGTGGTTCTCACCGCCCACTGCCTAACGCCGTCCCGACCAATTTTTCATAAAGTGCATCGCGCCCAGGTGATACTATAAAGGCGACCAGGCTCACTAACCCTCGACTCTCAACTTCCAAAGCCTCAGTCTGAGATGATTCTCGACTTTGCTATTACTGCTAGCCTTGTTACCGTTTGTCTGTCTGCTACATATGATCATGTCGAGGAAGTCCCTATCCTGGACTGGGACTTTATAATTGCTGGAGGTATGCAAATTATGGGAGATATTGCCAGATAAACCATTCTGACAGTTGGTGACCCCTGTTTATATATAGGTGGTACCGCAGGATCCGTGCTCGCCAGTAGGCTTTCTGAGAACCCCGACTTCAATGTGCTCGTTCTGGAAGCAGGACCCACGTACGTTCACTATCGCCTGTACACCGTGTTATGATGTTAGTATAACTGATGTGAATAGCAACAAGAATGTTACGAACACCATCGTCCCAGGGCTTGAGTTGAGATTAGCAAACAGCCTCTACGACTGGAATTATACCACAGTGCCCATGGAAAGCCTTAACAATCGCTCTGTTTCGCTCCAGCGAGGCCACCTTCTCGGCGGAAGTAGCTCCGTTAGTGAGTCAATGAACAGCAAAGATCTAGTATTCAAAAGCTGAACTTCAATGAACGAGCATAGACGGGATGATATACACTCGGGGATCATCGTCTGATTATGACCGGTTTGCTGAGTTCACTGGGGATCCTGGGTGGGGTTGGAACAATATCCAGAAGTACCTCCGAAAGGTGAGTACGCTCGATCGTTACGCCAGTAATCGTTCTGACGTTTGGCGCCAGCACGAGAGGTTTGAAAAACCCGCGGATAATCACAACACCAGCGGTCAATATAACCCAGCAGTGCATAGCACCACTGGACGAGTGCCTGTGACTCTGCCCGGCTTCTCTCATCCGCAGATCGATAGTCTCGCAGTTCAAGCAAGCCATGAACTAGGTGGCGAATTTCGATACAACCTTGACATGAACTCGGGTGACCCCCTGGGTCTGGGTTAGCGACTTGCACGAATGATCTCATTGGATTGATGGCTCACATGATTGTTGCATAGGCTGGGTTCAGTCTACAATTGGCCACGACGGAACTCGTAGTAGCGCTGCAACGACATATCTCGACGACACAACCAGGGCTAGAAGAAACCTCCACATTGTCACAAATACATTTGTGACTCGCGTGCTTCCGAGTTCTGACGCTGAGACTTTGACTATCCGTACAGTCGAAGTCAAGGCTTCGGATCGGATGTCGACACTAGTTAACTTCACTGCTTCTAAAGAGGTTATCCTTTCTGGAGGTTCTATCGGATCACCGCTTATCCTCATGCACTCTGGTATCGCCAACGCAGAGAAGCTGCGAGAATTTGGCATCACGCCCCTCCTAGATAACCCTAGTGTTGGGAAAAACTTTAGCGATCATCCCTCCTTCGGCATCTCGTTTGATGTAGCACCCAGCTCCCTTGATTTCGGTCCTTGGGGAAAGTAAGTGACCTTCGGTCAGTTGTAATTGGCCCTTGACTCATCGTATATGTAGTCTTTTCACCAACCCGACAGTGCAAGCAGAGGCTCTGCAGCTGTGGAACAAAAACCGGACTGGTCCTTACGTCGAGCTCGAACCAACCAATCATCTTCTTTGGACACGTCTACCAGGAAACGTAACAGAGAAACTTGGTGATCCCTCCTCCGGACCTAATTCAGCTCATATCGAGTTTATAGTCGGCGCAGTGAGTTTTCCTAGATGCTTTTATTGCTAATAGAGTCGAGTCAGTCATGTGTACCTACAGTTCACGCCAGCCGCATACAGCCTCTTTGTTCTCCTCGTCAGTCCAGAGTCTCGTAGGTGGAATCTCACGTCATCTCTCTGCAGTTGCTCAAATCATGACTAGGCGGCACTCTGACGATTTCTTCGAATAATCCGTTCGATGAACCTATGATTGATCCCGGGTACTACTCGTCGGAAATCGATCTTGTGGCAGCCCGTCAGGCTCTCAAATATGCACTTGCCTTTAGCAGTGCTCCTGTCTTCCGGAACGTCATCAAGGGCCTCGCAGCACCATTCACCAACGTAACTTCAGATGCGGATATTGATTTCATGATAAGAAATACCACTGTTTCCGGCCTACACCCAGTCGGAACAGCTTCCATGTCACCGACGGGCGTTAGCTGGGGTGTGGTTGATCCTGACCTCCGTGTCAAGAATGTGACGGGTCTCAGAATTGTTGATGCATCGGTTATGGTATGTGGCATACTCGAATTTGAATAATGCATCAATACTCAAAGGACCTATCAGCCCTTTGTGCCGTGCGCACATACTCAGGTCGCAACATACGTGATAGCTGAAAGAGCGGCAGATATGATCCGTAGCACTTGGGAATAGATGATTGATGTTCAGCTGGCTGAGTGGATCCTCGACTATGAAGTAACGTACCCTATTTCTTCAGCCTTGAGCATGTCTATGCTTCTGAAATTGCACGAAACCATTGGTTCGTATGGGCTGCAATGATTGGTTTTGGATATGTGCGTGATGCCCGTTGTTTGTCGCGCTCTATGAAACGGGCTCCATTCCACTTCTCGTGTGCGCGGCTCCATGATCATTTACTATGATATTTATACCCGTTGACGTCGGGCCAATGAAAGCTAATCGCCTGAACAGACTGCCCAGGGCCTTGTTTTCTTATAAATGCTTGGAAGTACCAATGCTCGGGCATATCAGAGACTGCCGTATATAAGGTTTCAACTGAGGCCAGTAGGATACTGTGACTGCTTCCCACGAGCTTGGGATGCTGCGTAATCTAGCCATCCTCACAAGTCCTGCCACTGTTGGTCATTCTGTAATGTACGATCGTGGTAATGATGTACCGGTTGGACCCAATTGGGATTTCATTATAGTCGGCGGTATACAACAATCGCTCTCCTATCGGCATTCAAGTTGTCTAACACACTGAGCATCATAGGTGGCACTGCAGGGTCCGCTTTAGCGAGTCGATTGACAGAAAATCCCAACTTCAAGGTGCTTGTACTTGAAGCAGGGCCAAGGTACGTCTAGTAATCGAAAGAATCTACATTCTCTTTAATATCGATGGTAATAGTAATGAGAATGTGACCTCCTCTATCGTACTAGGTCTCTAAATAGGATTGGCAGCCGCCTTATATGATTGAAACTATACTCCAGTGCCTCAAATTGGACTTGGCAATCGTAGTTTGTCTATTCAATGAGGTCGCATCCTTGAGGGAAGTAGTTCCGTTAGTCAGTACCCTTACACTTTAGATTCCCCTGGCCCATGAAAAAGTCTCATTGCTGGTATTAGATGGCATGGTATACCGTACACGAGGATCCTCGTCCGACTACAATCGTTTCGCAGAGTATAGTGGTGAACCTGAATGGAGATGGGATAACTTCCAGCAGTACCTTAAGAGGGTATGAACTTCGATTATCACCGCACTAGTATGTTCTAAAGAACGCTCTAATTGTGGAAAAAAACATAACCGGCCAATACAATCCGGCGGTGCATAGTACCTCTGGTCGTGTACTCGTAACCCTTTCGGGCTTTCCCCATCCACAGATCGACGGTCTTGCTATTCAAGCAAGTCAACGATTAGGCTATTTCAGTTACAATGTCGATATGAACTCGGGTGACCCTCTTGGTCTAGGTCCGTATCTCAACCCGTCTTAGCGCAGAGCACTTACAATAACCTCAAATAGGCTGGCTTCACTCCACGATTGGGCATGATAGAACTCGTAGTAGCGCCGCCGCAGCATATCTTAATGGTGCGACGAGAGCTCGAGAAAATCTTCATATTGTTACAAGTGCCCTGGTGACTCGTGTTCTTCCGAGTCATCACGAGGACACATTGACCATCCGTACTATTGAAGTTTTGGTCTCGGACTCAGCAAAACCATTCCACTTTACAGCTTCCAATGAGGCTATACTTTGCGCTATTGCAATTGGGTCTCCTGTCATCTTAATGCACTCTGGCATCGGTGACACAGATGATCTTCAAGCGTTATAAGCGTTAGGTATCAGAACCCTTTTGAACAATCCTAGTGTTGGAAGGAACCTTGCTGATCACCGTTTTTGGTATCTCATCCAGCGTGACATTGGGCTCGCTCAACTTTGATCAGTGGGGAAAGTAAGCAGCTAACGGCCAACAACATTATAGGCCTCTGAAGCCATTTTATAGTCTCTTTAGTGACACCGTATTGCAAGCAGAAGCGCTACAGATTTGGAACAAAAACAGAACTGGGCCCTTTGTGGAGCTTCCACCATCCGGACATCTTTCCTGGACGCGTGTCTCCTCCAATATCATCCAGAAACTTGACGATCCCTCCTCTGGCCCCAATTCTGCTCATCTAGAGTTTGTTGTATGAGTAGTGAGGACTTCCCTCCCAGATCTACCCACGTTGAATGGAAATTAACCGACTTGAAGATTAGTCCTGCTACGTATGATATCTCTGTCTATCTTTGTAGCTCAGCATCTCGTAAGTGCTCTCCCATGGATTTAGGTGAATCTTGCAGTACCTTAACATCCCTCAAGCGGAACTGTGACAATCGCCTCAAATGATCCGCTAGACGAGCCGATCTGACCCCGCATTTTACACGTCGGGTTTCAATACTGTCGCAGCTCGCGAGGCCATCCAAGCTGCTCATACCTTTGTCAGTGCTCCTGTCTCTCAAGATACAATCACAGGGGTCGCAGCCCCATTTGCTGGCGTAACATCAGATAATGAGATTGACGACATACTTCGAGATGCTACCAACGCTGGCCTCCACCTGGTCGGGACCGCTTCTATGTCGACTAGGAGTGCAATCTAGGGTGTGGTTCATCCTGGCCTTTGCGCAAAAAACGTGACCGGCCTCAGAATTGTCGATGCGTCGGTCATGGTAAAGTGTTTTATTTGAAGGAAACGCATTGGGGTCGAAAGAATTTGTCCAGTCGTTCGTGCCATGTGCTCATATTCAGGTTCTAACATACGTGACAGCAGAGAGAGCCGCGGACTTCATTAGTAGTGCCTGGGAATGATTATGGATTTTTACCTCTGACGTTCCCATGCATGGTCCAGAATTCAATTGCTGGCCTAACGAAGAAAATATTCCAAGTCCGCTCGTGATGCAACTGATCTATGAATTTTGAACAAAACATAGGTCGGGATTTCTCATGAGTCAATGTTGACTGTTGAAAGCTCTCACCCATGACCATACACCGTCACAGAAGGTACCATAGGGAATTTGAAGGTCTTGAGTAATCTAAGTATAGATAACCAGTCTGGTGTTAGCCGCTCTTCATTTACAACAGCCGCCTTGCCAGTGGCTACATTCAACGGTTCCCCCACAAACATGAGCTACGGCGAGTATCGTACCTCTTCTATTCCATAGGAGCTCCCTCACTGTGAATTCAGGAAGATGCGGCAGGCCGCGGTCGAAGATATCCAAACTTTGGGCCATCTTCCACCCATTATGACGTTTATAGATTAATGTAATACCTCAAATCGTTACGGCGTGTCCTTTTGACAAACATCCTTGCTCCAACTACACGTGCGCTTCAGGAACCCTTGGCATTTCTGTAACTGATTCGCCTTTCTGAGCCACCAAAGAGCACCAAAGACGGCTTAGTTCCCTTTTCTTTCAGGTTATGTCCTCAGACCTGACGGATACAACAGAGTCTGTGGGTAACATCCCTGGCAGGAAGTCTACGATCGACAGTATATTGTCGCCCCCGATCATTCCCTCCAGCAGTTGAATTTTCGCTGCGTTACAATCTTGAGCATACCTCCTGGATATCTTCTCTAAGTCATCAATCGCTTGAGATGCAATGTCGCGGTTATTTTCCTCATATATACATTCGAGTACCTTGTATTGACTTCGATTCTAACGACATTGGATCATTTCTCACACATGGTAGTCTAGCTGAATCTCATTATCGTTTTCTCCTCAGAACTTCCTATATCTCGACGAGTGGCTTCTTTCTCATTAGAGAACGTGTATTACGAGTCGCCAAGCTACGGGCAGAATCACAAACAGCTATCGCACAAATAATTATCCGTGTCAGCAGTCCCAGCGGTAGACAAGGCCCTCGGTGCAGTGCTACTATGATTCATTCATTCCACATGGCTGGATTTCTTCGAGAAGTAGACACTCACGTTCGTAGGAAGACTGTAGCTGCAGAACCCAGAAAACACCTTCACAGTCCCTTGTCGGAAATAAGAGGCCAGCACACATAAGTAGCATGCTGTCTCCTGTGGATTGCCTAGGAAAGCCATCCCTCAAAGATTCAAACCATGGCTTGTGTGCTGTTTTCCCTCACGCTTATCATCGCCCTATTTGATATTGTATCGTGCGCGACTTATGCGACGATCAAGGATATTCCCAAGGTCAACTGGGATTTCATCATAGTCGGAGGTACAGTGCAATGTAACTATTTCATGTCCGATTGTTTACCCTCAACCTTCAAATAGGTGGTACAGCTGGCTCAGTCCTTGCAAACCGACTCACAGAGAACTCCAAATTCAACGTCCTCGTGATTGAAGCTGGTCCTACGTATGTTTTGAAAGTTGTCTCAATATCATTGTTGACATTGCCGTAGAAATGAAGGCGTCATGGATTCAATCGTGCCTGGATTGGAGGCAGGCACTGCACGCTCCCGCGTCGACTGGAACTTTACCGTGACTCCGCAGAAGGGCTTGAATGAGCGCTCATTCAATTATCAAAGAGGCCATATGCTCGGTGGCAGCAGTTCCGTTAGTACGTGAAACAAGAACTTTCCTAGTAGCATACTGTCTCATAGCAGTTTGTAGATGCCATGTTTTACACCCGAGGTTCCTCCTCGGACTTCGACAGATATGCAAAGGTCACAGGCGATGCAGGGTGGGGCTGGGACCAGCTTCAGCGGTACATCAGAAAGGTATGTCACTTGGCAGACACACTGGCAGTACAGTACCTGAAGGCAAATCTTTTAGAGTGAGAGATTCGAAAACCCAACAGATAGCCACAATACTTCGAACCAATTTGACCCTAGTGTTCACGGTTTCAATGGACGTGTGGGAGTGACACTCCCAGGGCTCCTGCATCCTCCGGTTGACACTGCGACCTTGCAAGCAGGGAAGCAAATCGGAGGTGACTTCCGGTTCAACTTGGATATGAACTCCGGATCTCCTATTGGACTAGGTATGACTCTTGAGTATTCACTATGATATCTCTTTATCCACTGACTCTTGTTTTATGTCTTAGGGTGGCTGCAGTCGACGATTGGTCACGACGGTACCCGCAGTAGTGCGGCTACATCTTATCTCGATGCTGCGACGAAGGCTCGAAATAACTTGCACATCGTAACGGACACTCGAGTCACTCGCGTTCTTGAGACCAAGTCGAGCTCCAGTCATACCTTGACTGTCCGCTCCGTTGAAATTGGTTCGTCTGACGGAATTTCAAAGGTTCTTACTGCGTCGAAGGAAGTCATTTTGTGCGCTGGATCCATTCTTACTCCCCACATCCTTTTGCACTCTGGAATCGGGGATCGCAATGACCTGGAGGCATTGGACATACCAGTTCTGCTCGACAACCCTAGCGTAGGAAAGAATCTCTCTGACCACCCGTTTTTTGGCACCAGCTTCGGCCTGGTCCCAGGATCCATTGATTTGGGTCCCTGGGCAAAGTGAGTTCTGCTTCGTTTCACTTAACGGCTCAACTGATCTGCCGGCCAAAGTCTTGGATTTGATCCTGCACTACAGGCCCAAGCTTTAGAGCTCTGGGAGAAAAATAGGACAGGACCTTACGTTGCACTCATCGGGAGCGACCATGTTGGTTGGAGTAGGCTGCCGAGAAATTCGCCCCTTTTCAAAGACTTCCAGGATCCTGCTTCGGGGCCGAACTCTCCACATATTGAGATGGTATTGGGCGTAAGTCATGAACGCTTGGATCATCTTCTCAGTTACTCACGATATACAGGCCGCAGGTGGGGTATACAGTATCGGAGTCAATATAGTTAGCCCAGCATCACGTTAGTGGCATTACTAAAGCACGGAGAATTTTCTGACCAGGAAACAGGAGGCTCGCTGAAAATTGCCTCGAACGATCCTTTCGATGAACCACTCATCGACCTAGGTGTCTTTAACTCCGACTTCGATCTCCTAACGGCTCGTGAGGCTGTCAAATCAACTATGGCTTTTGTGAAAGCCCCTGTGTTTCAAGGCGTTATAACAACTATCCAAGCACCATTCTCCGAAACCATGACCGACGAAGAGATAGATGGGGTATTACGTAACATTACTCAGTGTGCTTTACACGGAGTATCGACAGCAGCAATGTCACCCAGGAACGCATCTTGGGGAGTAGTTGACCCCGATTTATTAGTGAAGGGTGTTTCTGGACTGAGAATCGTTGATGCGTCAATTATGGTGAGTATTCTGTGACTAGTTTCACGGCTTATTCATAGATCCCGCAACTAGCCATACGTTCCTGCAGCGCATACCCAAACGCCCGTATACATCATTGCAGAGCGTGCTTCAGATCTGATTAAGGAGGCATGGTCCTAGATTTACTGAAAGTCTACTTGGAACGTTGGTTACTATGACTATTGCGTCTCAAACCGTTCTGTACAACCTTGCCACGTTCTACCTTCTGTATAAATGATAAATTATAAAGAAATAGTGGCTGCGCCTGTGCATCAAAGGTTTAGCCTAAGGGAAATTCACGGATTCATTCTTCAGCAAATATTCTTCGGGAGCTATAACGTACCTCGGCGTATGCACCGGCTGTCTCCAATGCTCCTACAACTTCGAGGTCAACGCTTGGCACTCATCAACTTCTCGACCACGCGAGAAACACCAGTTTGGAACGATTAAGAGTCGAACAGGAGCTAGAGCGTTCAAACAAGACCCCGCTGACCTTGAATTAGATTTACCACGAGCCGAGTGTCATTCCCTTGCTTCTGATTTTGTTTGATGCGTTCCCTTAAATTAGAATATTTTTCTGTCGTCCTCTGTCAGATGCCCACGCCCGAAGTCCTTGTTCTCCCATGGTCAAGTCATTCTCCTCACTTCTTGGTATCCCGAAGAAAAGTGTGGTTGACGAGGACCACAATTTCGCGTGGCTTTTCCAGAACTTCTCAGTGCCTGGGTTACTCCTACTCGTACACCAATGATGAAGCATTGAGCACTAGAAGACATAACCGCCCTTCTCCATTGGATTGTCTATTGTTCTCATTATCCGCTCTATGCACGACAATTGTCCTAAATCCGTCTTATCCGATAACCTTTCTCCACTTAGCTTTTGAAATGGGCTGTCCGATGCGCGTAAGCAGTCACCTGGAGTATAAAACCGGATTGAATGTCAACGATAACGCCCGTATTTCAGATGATTACGAAACTTGGGTTCGTACTTAGCCTGTCCTCGCTTGTCCTCGCAGCGACTTGGTCTTCAATCAATGAGATTCCAAAGCTCAAATGGGACTTTATCATCGTCGGAGGTATGAAGACAGTCCATGATGTCATCTCTCAAGTAACGTCGGCCACGCGCAGGAGGGACTGCCGGGTCTGTCCTCGCGGGGAGACTAACAGAAAATCCGAAATTTAACGTCCTGGTCATTGAAGCAGGACCAAAGTACGCACAGCAGTTAATAGCGGTATCGAATAGTTTTTAACGTCCTGTGAATACAGTAACGAAGGAGTCTTGGATTCTATTGTCCCGGGACTTCAGCCTCGACTTTTTAACTCTCCTTATGACTGGAATTTCACCACAGTCCCAATGAAAGGAATCAACAATCGTGCAGTCGCATATCCACGTGGGCACCTGCTTGGTGGAAGTAGCTCCATCAGTACGTAAAATATGTTAGCGCTGAGATGCGAGACTCACGTCATCCCACAGATGGAATGGTCTACACTCGCGGTGCAGCATCCGACTACGATCGTTGGGCCAAAGTCACAGGAGACCAAGGGTGGAGCTGGGACAGGCTCCAACCGTATCTCAAGAAGGTAAATTCAAGAATTGTGCCCGAACAGGACGTGAATCATAGCTTGAACTCCATGGTTAATGCAGCAAGAGAAATTCGAGTTGTCATCAGATAATCATAGCGTTGCTGGTATGATTGACCCCAGGTTTCACAGCACAACTGGAGCAGTACCCGTCAGTGTCCCAGGTTTTCTCCACACAGCGCCGATGAGGCTACTCTAGCAGTCACCCAAGAGTTAGGTGGCGAGTTCCACTTCAATCTGGACTGGAATTCTGGCCACCCGCTTGGTGTAGGTCGGTCATATTCCGATTGTATCGATGAGGGTGATCGTGGTGCTAAAACGCGTCTCCTCAGGTTGGCTTCAAGCCACTATCGGACATGATGGTACACGTAGCAGTGCTGCGACCTCATACCTCACTCCAGGTGTTCGTGGCCGGAAAAACCTGCATATAGTAACTGAAACGCGCGTAACGCGCGTCCTTCGTACCACTGGCGCCAGAGGCTTGGAGATTCGGACTGTGGAGATCGGAACTCCCGGTACATCCGACAGAGTGCTCTTGACAGCGGACAAAGAAGTTATCCTGTCTGCCGGATCCATTGGTACACCAACAATCCTGTTGAACTCTGGAATAGGAGATCGAGAGGAGCTGGAAGCACTGGATATACCGGTCGTGTTGCATAACCCGAGTGTTGGACAGAATTTGTCGGATCATACCGTGCTTAGCGCTTCGTTAGGCTTGAAGCCGGGCGCGATTGACGAGGGACCTTGGGCCAAGTGAGTACTTCTTTAGTGGTTCCGTTTTGGCGAAAGGGGCTGAAGAATCGATGCACGGGTAGTCTCCTTTTTGATCCTGCATTACAGGAACAGGCGTTAGAAGTTTGGCAGACCAATAGGACAGGACCTTACGTTGCCCTGATCCCAGTCGACCATCTTGGCTGGGTTCGCGTGCAGAATTCCTCCATCTTCGAACAGTTTGAAGATACGTCGTCAGGACCAGATGCTGCGCATATAGAAATGGTTCTAGGAGTAAGTGCTGGTGTCTCCTACTTGCCTCGAAACTTTGAAATTGACTTGTGGTGAGGCGGTAGCAGGTACCTATAGCACCAATTTCCTGATGATTAGCCCTGCCTCGCGTGAGTCTAAACATTCTTGGTAAAGGAAGAAAGGCTGACTTCACATACCAGGTGGTTCGGTGAAGATACAATCCAATAACCCATTTGACAGTCCGTTGATCGATCCGAATTTCCTTGGCTCCGAACTCGACGTTCTCCTCATGCGCGAGGGAATCAACGCAGGACTTCGCTTTGCTGATGCTCCTTCGTTGAAGAATATCACGACAGGCATCCTGGGTCCACTAGCGAATATAACGTCCGACGACGAAATGGAGGCTTTCATCAGAAATAACGCCGACTCGGGTTGGCACCCAATCGGTACAGCGGCTATGGCCCCCGAACACGCTAGCTGGGGCGTCGTTGATCCGAATTTGTTGGTCAAGAAAGTCTCAGGGTTGAGAGTTGTGGATGCATCCATCATGGTGAGTACGCTGAAATAAACCTAGTGATAAGAGCGCGTTGACAAACCATGAAACAGCCATATATAACCTGCGGTCACACCCAAACACCCGTCTATCTCATCGCGGAGCGAGCTGCGGATCTTGTCAAGGATGCGTGGAAATAAGCTTGAGACTGATGTTATAAATTGTGTTAGACCGCTGGAATAACAAAATAGTTAGCCACCAAAATGTCAGAAAAATTCAGCTTCCTCGAAATCTTGCTCGGTAATTCGCATCGACCGAGGAAAGCTTGAAGCACGCCGCCGAGATACGAGGAAGCAAAGATTGTTATGCGTCTATTCCAGCCCATTATCTAGATCATACAAGGGAAGGGGTCCTAACGGGTCGGACGGTCGTGGTCCATCGGCTTGGCAAGTAACGCCAACGAGCATTTAGTGCTTGTTCTCCTTTTCCGCTTCCTCGATGAATTTCTTAATGCTGTATAGTAAACTGGTCAGCGAGTAAACCAACGACAAAGCCACAACATCACGCACAATTCCTCCTCGTCACTGTCAAAAGGAAACCCATTGGTCAATACCATGTCACAATTACAAAACGCAGGCAAAACGCACTTTGAGCCAGCTGCAATGGGTACCGACGCCTTCGCCTCTTTTACTGACTGAGGAATAGGCTTGCTTTCCGACTTTCCGCCTCGTGACGCGGCGTATCCTCCTCCAAAAGCGGTGAGCAGGACACCGAGAGCAAGGTGCTCATTTCTGATGGCACGGCCGAGGATAGTACTATTTTGTCGCGTAAATCAGCCTCTATACGATGAAGAAACTGTCTCCAAAGACATACTAGGTCATTTTGTGGAGGGGTGGATGAAGAAGTTGTGGGTTACACCGTGGGTTGTGACGGCGAGTGCTTTCCCGGAAACTTCCGCCCGACTGTCGGACATTGAATCTGAACTTGATCAGGGTCCAATATCCGCATTGATGATAGTGGAGAAAAGCACCTCTGAACTTCAAGAGGTGTAGAGCCTGTAACCGCATTCGTGTATCCACGACCCGAAATATCTCCTTCATAGTCCTGGATTGCATCCTCCGTAGACTTCCAGTGTCTTACTTCTGAATCGTTTCAAGTCATTGAAGAAATTGAAATCCCAGATTAATTTATTCTCAGAATGAACAGGAGCAGTCAAACTTGTGTCAGTGTTGTACATTCTATATCTCAATATTGTAGAAGATTGAAACTAGTGAAGAAGAGGCAAAGAAAGCGAAGACAGCAAATAGGACAGCAGTGATAGCAAGGTCAATACAGGATGTGCAACAACAGGCAATGGTGAGAGAAAGCAATCAAGTCAGTGAAAGAAATCATGATGAAAAAGATGATGATTCAGAAGAGGGTAGATCTGGCCTCGCTATAGATCGAGGTCCAGAGGCAGAGTTCGAAGACAGCCTCTCACTCGAGCTCTTCCTCGAAAACAACCGCCTCAAAGGGGCATGATCCGTCCGACGATCTGGCTTCCTATATGCCGCCCTCTTCCGTCGCACAACCACTACAGGACACTCGACGTCATTCAAGCTCCTAAACTCAGACTCCTTTATCATCCATCCAAGAGCCAACTTCAAATCTTCGTCCATGCATACAAAAATTGCCGCGTGAAGACTCTCAAGCTCATCAGGCACTATTTCCGTAATTTCTGCCAATATCCCCAAAGCGAAAGTTGGTCGATGAACACGGAGTGACACAAAAAGCGTCCCAATAAAAAGGAGATATCCGTCCCAGTGGGATTGACGAACCCGAGAAAGGGGGCTTCGTGTTTTCATTTGCGAAAGGCGATGCGAGAGAAAAGAAGGGCGTCTGACTATCCTCGAATCCTCCAAGTCGTCGTACGCATCTAACAGCTCATCATCTGATACATTCTTCCCGCAGGTGCAGGTGCGTGAGATGGAGGCAAGAAGATATAGGGCGGAATAAGGAACGATGTTGGGCACTTGGCACTCATGAATAATCTGAGCGATGCGAAGGTCAAGTGGTGTGGAAGTTGTTGAGGTTGGTGATGGAATGGTAGAGGTACTCTTGATGAACTTCGAAATTGCCAATGAGATGACTTGATGACCGAAATAAGGGTCAACATCGATTGATGGGGGGACGAAAACTAGTGGTCGAGACGAATGAGTCTGGAAGGGTGAACTGAGAAAATGAACTACAAACGAGTAACGGGGTCGGTCATATTTACGAAGAAATGGGCTAGTTCAAGAAAAGACTGGGCTCGTTGAAGTCAAATCATTGACTGACGAGCCCCAGACCGAGGCTGGGCTTATGACCGACTTGAGTGGAAAGGAGATTATACCTCCTCCGATCGTGTATGTATGATTTCATGGTGAATCAGGAGAATATTTCTGTAGGCTGACTGAGAGTATGACAGGGCTCCCTCGGTGTGGTTATTCCCCGAGATAGAGCTATGGAGCTTTGTACCAGGAGTCGAAGGGGAATTTACGGAGAAGGGATAAATTTCGCGATTAGTTGATAACTTGTCCCTTGGAGAGTAAAACTTCGAGTGAAATGTATTTTGAGAAGGGAATAATATGACAGGCATGCACAGTCATGAGCGAGTCAGAGAGCAGCAACCTTGAAGATACATCCCAGGTATCCTCAATGACTTCGTGGGGCTCAATTATAGAGAGAAAGGGACCCTGAGTTGAAGAAATGGGGATGCCTCGATATCTTGGGAGGAGAAGTCGAGACGCGGTGGCTGACACGATCACGGATCAGAGACTGGAAGTCGTGAGAATCTAGAACTGTTGATCGCTTGTTCCAAAAATAGAACTCCGTTGTGCTGATGTGGTAAGCGATAGAATTTTCACTGCTGTCCCATCGCGCGCTGCTCAATGCATTAGACTCAGAGGAACTCTTCTCTTCTTTCTACTGTCTATAGCGAGAAAAGCTTGCCTAACGGTTCGTGTCCTGTATCATCCATGTATCTCCTAGCCACTGATCCAGAGACCAGTCATGGCATGCGAGGATCGTTGGCATGCCCTTCGTCGTACTTCGTGCCGGCTACCCCAGGAGCTAGTTGACATGATAGTCGGCTTCAGCGATGGAAATATCCAACAACTTCGTACCTTCACTCATGTCTCGCCACATTTCCATTTTCCCGCTTCCAATCTACTTCACAAGAAAGTGACTCTTGGCCCACCTTCAAAACGTGAACCTTGCCACATGGCACGAACATCCACTGAGCTTTACGGTGTTATCTGCGGACGCCCCGAAATACGGCAATATATCGAAGATACTACGTCAACTGATCATGGCCCTTTGTATACCTGGCTTGACAAGTCAGCCGCACACTGGCTCGAGTTTGATGAGACTCTCCAGAAGATTTTTCCTCTTCTCCCAATACTTCATCGACTTGCTATTACGGGTAGCGAGAGCGGTAAACTCGGTTATAATCGCTTGTCCTACAACAAGTTCTCCCCGTCCCTTCATCGCGCCTTTGACACGCTCTATCCGAGACTTACATCACTCAAATTGGTCCATGTCACTGATATTCCGATCGATATTCTCTGCGATCTACCGCCTACATTGACAGAATTCATCCTTCACGAGCCGAGCTGGGATTTCTCTGGCCTTTCCAGGTTCTACAAAGTACGCCAGAAAGCCTGTCAGCTGGTGCGTCTTTGTTTGGTCGTTGAAAACACTACCGCCGCTCTAGTGCTGTACAAGCTGATCGATGAATAGGCTGGGACTGGAATCAGCCATCTTCAAGAAGTACATCTGGATTTGACGAAGAGCACCGACCACTCCTGTAGCTGGGAATTGTTGGAGTATACGCGAAAAACCTTGCGGCATCTGGAGTTTACGCCTTCGGATTCAGGTCGGTCTCTAAGCAATGCCCATTATCCGAAAAGGTGTTATAATGAGATCAGTCATCACAGGTACCGCCCGTGAAGACATTCAATTCGATGAATTCGAGAGGCTTGAGTCCGTTAGTGTCACACTGCCTGTCGTCCTCTACCACGAACCAGAGATGTTTGATCACATGGCTGATAGTGTGTACTGGCTAAGTGATCATGTATTGCGTGGTCTGTCTCAAGGCTCTTCTAGATTGACCATGAAGGCTATTCACCTGAACCTTCTGATCACTTGTGTGGAGGAGAGTTTATCACATGCGGAGTTGGGAATGCTGAGCACCGACGACGGGTTCATCTACTGGTTGTCCGTAGATGGACTTCTGGGAAAGGTTAAACTTTTCCCAAACTTGGGGAGGGTTGACATCGACCTAGTTTTACCCCTGTCAGCGGTAGAGTGTCATATAGTCGGGCTTGTGG
>JANIEX010000635.1:0-24446 GCA_027627405.1 Leucocoprinus birnbaumii
TGGTTTAGCAGCATGCGGGTGGACGGGCAATCCCACCGCTATATAAAGCTGATATCATGGACGAACTACGTGAGACACCTATTCTGTTACTCATATTCACGTTGCAGCCTCACCATCTGACGTGGCATAATCGTCCCACAACAAGGCCAGTGGTGAGGGCCTGAGCTTCCGGCTCATTATAGTATAGCGACAGATGTCCATAGTCTGCCTCACTCACTCTTCGTAGGGGCTTCACAATAGGCTAAAGCCCACATTCGCTCGCTATACTATAAATTTGAACCTGTCACTTAAAGATCTGTTCGCCATGGTCTGGAACTCTTCAATTGACAAAAATACACCAATGCAGATATATAATCTGGCGTTCGTGTCCTTTCTATGTCCTGATCAGTTACCCTCGCTCCCAAGATGGATCCCCAAGGGCAGATTCCCAATCTCCTATCCCTTGCTCTCCAGCTTCAAGTACAACAGGTTGGTGTTAACGTGAAATCGAGTGACGTTTATGTACCACTTGCTAAATTTTTGAGCTCTCGTGGTTTTGGTCGACGGCGAATAGCGGCTGAGCGGTACGTTAATCGGCTCTATCTAACGTGATGCAAGACATTGAATCATTATCATAGCTGGCTTGTATACCTTGTTTTTATATGACTGGATTGAGCTCTTCTCCAGAGAGGTGAGAAAATGACAGGATTTCCTGGTTTCGGGCTTAATTTGACCTGGCGTGGCTGCTTAGGTTGAGGGTATATGGGGAAGGAAGGGTTGGAAAATTAATTTCCTTTACTTTGTTTGCAGATATTCGCCCTTCATCAACGTGGCCATCTGGTTATTCGGTTAGGCATTTCTCACTTTACCCGGTATTGTATGTGATAATGCTACAATTAATCCTAACAACTTTGACAGAGCAATCCCCAACAGCGGCGGAGGTTCGCATCTCTCACGCAGGTTTTTGTTTTATCATCAAATTCTCATACCAATTGTCCTCCCTCCACGGACTATAGCGGCTTCCGTGCTTAGTCACTGGGCATATTCACCTTTGTGAGGAGTTTTGTTACGTTATGAATAGTGAACGCAAGAGCTCATTTTGTCCCCCACACTCTCAGGGACCATTCTCATTGGAGGATTGGCGACCTACGGTAGATTCCACCTTTTTCTGCAAGAAATAGGACCTGAATGATATCTACGAGTTGTTTTCCTTTTTCGCACCTACGCACTTTGGGGAGAATCCAGAGCAGGCGCAGTGCTCCTCACCACTTTAGGCTCTGTAGGTGGCAATTTCCTCATTGGCTTTGATCTAGGAGCTCATTCTTACACAGATCCTAGTCATTGCTAGTGCTATAGTCGGTGGTTTTATTACCCAGATTGAGAAACGTACGTGCCTTATGAATTTCCCTTCAGTTGAGGTGTATGAATAAATTGTCAGCGGTACAACTACCTATACGTGATTCATCTATAATCACACAATGCATCGTTGGCGGGGATGATGCAACTTTGCTTAGACTCGGCGTTTACAGCATAATTGGTGGACGATTTCTTGATTTTCGTGGGTGTTATCAATAACCTTGGGACGACGATGAATCTTACACTCACCTCCGAGAATCAGTCCTTCTGGTTATGGTCATAGCAGCCAAGAAGCACAGATTCCAGTCGCTCAAATACAGCCCTTTAGCAAGAAGTGTCTTCCGCGAGGCAATGATTTATTTTTTCTTGAATTTCG
The DNA here is from genome assembly GCA_027627405.1 of Leucocoprinus birnbaumii. Classification (NCBI taxonomy): domain Eukaryota; kingdom Fungi; phylum Basidiomycota; class Agaricomycetes; order Agaricales; family Agaricaceae; genus Leucocoprinus; species Leucocoprinus birnbaumii. The sequence goes on from JANIEX010000635.1 coordinate 1,712, forward strand.
GTGAGCAGTGATTTCATAGGACAAAACAAGCTTCAAATTGAATAATCAATAAGCCAATGCTGTGGCGATGCTCGTCATGTTCTTTACTCTTCCACCGATCATGAAAAATTTCTCCCAAACGTAAGTGAGCAACAATCCTTCCCCAGGCATTTACCTACTGGATTCATCAGATACATGGCTATCACCGATCGCTGTTTGGCGGCACGGATGATTCTACGCCTTAGGGAACAGGGAACCGTGGTCGTAACCATGTTTCCAGGTTCACAGTCTGCTCCACCAATATCACCTGTAAATTTCGGTTATGAGGAAGGCCAGAGCAACATTCGTGGAGGTGACATAAACTCATAAACCTTACTTCCATTGAAACCACTGTTTGAGCCACGTTTTACTAGTTAAAGCTTGATATGAATCGAGTCTCTATACTATTTCTCTAGAGCTTAAATTTATTTTGTGGCCCACATAACTCGGATTATCTGCGAGACATAGAACGAGGAGCTCAAATTTTCTGAATTACTGGATGGTATCGACATTTGATTCAAGCAAGACCAAACATATTTCAATAGGATTCAATCGCTTGTGCTCGGGCGCTTGGTTGTTCACTCTCATGAGCATTTCTAGAATTGACTCGACTTGACTCGACTTGACTCATCATGAGTCATGGCTCACCTTGTATTGTGACTCACTTGACCACTGGCCCGACCGACACTTTATGCAACGATCGCGACACAGATCTTGTTTCTTGTCCGCGTATATAAGTACTCGATCTTGGGGTCAATCGCGAAGTCGCTGCCATGCTGCCTCTGCTCATAATGTTCGCTCTTTCTGATGCTTTCGACTCTCCTGAAGTTCTACCTAGGTCTGCAAGTCACTGGCTTCTTCGACCGTCTGTTGCTTCATTCACAATAATGCCGTTGTTGGCCTCCAGTGGGGTGCTTCACGTGAATTGATGCGTCTCACCTCTATGAACCTCCCCTCGTAAATCCACTTCTTTACCTATCATCGTTCCGAATTACGGACCTCAGACTTCCCCTATGCCTTCGTCTTGCCCCTCCCGCAATGATCCGCTTTGGGCTTCGTCCTGTCAATCTGAATACTCCTACAGCGTGAAAACGGTCCGGAATTTTTCAACACCTTTGCGAAGTGAGCGGAGACAAACATCTGTAGGAGGACATGCGGTGTAAATTGCCCATATTTATTGCCCATAATCAGCATCGCCTCGAGATGCACTGTCTTCTGGGTGATATGGGAACCTCGGCTGAACCAGCGACTCGGGCACTGAGTCGCACGTGTCCGTGGGTCGGTTAGTGCTATGTAGACCTTCTAGAAACGCGATTGTATTCAAATACAATCGAGTAAAGTTACCAGGGCTTTTTGGAATACCCACACTCCCTTGTTCAATGTCGTCTAGTCCCTCATTCATGATTCTTCGTGGCGTTCAAACGGACCCTCGGTATTTTGCATCAGGGGGTTTCGCGGATATATTCAGAGGTCGATGGACAAAGCGGTCGGGCGATTCAGTTAAAGTAAGGTTCTTCCTCTTCGACCCCGTTTCTTGAAAAGGAATCCTTTTCAACTAGGTGGCAGTCAAACTTGCTCGCAGAAGAAATGTTGATGATAGAACCTCACAGGAACGTACCCGAAAGGTACGTGTACTACGAGATGCGTCTCAACTCCCGAATGTTTATCCAATTGTGCAGAAATTCCTCCGCGAGGCCAAGTTGTGGGCTCAACTACATAATCGAAATGTCGTTCCATTTTATGGTCTCATTTTCGAGCAAGGGTATCCAGGATTGGTCATGCCTTACTACGAGAATGGCGATCTAGTCTGTTATCTCCAACGATCTCCGTCCGTAGACAAGCTCAACATTGTACGTTCATAAGTTTAATGTCATCTATCTTAACCGTCTCATCAAAAGAATGCCAGATTAGCGACATTGCGGGAGGTTTGAATTATCTACACGGCTTCAGGTCAAATCCTGTCATCCATGGAGATATTAAAGCTGTATGCCATACCGCCTATTGTCATTCGTTTCTCCGTGCTGATTTTTTACAGTCCAATATAATGATCACGGATTCAGGTGAAGCTTGCTTGACAGACTTTGGATTGGCGAAAATTCTTTACGTCCCAGGATATACGACCTCGAGCCCTGCTGGAACCTGCAGGTGGATGTCACCAGAAATACTCGATGGAGACGACTTTTACCCAACCACTGCCTCTGACATATGGGCCTTTGCCATGACCATTCTCGAGGTAAATGACTCATCAGCCATCGCGCTCGATTACGCCGGAACTTATACATTACCCTAGGTGTACACTGGCAGAGTTCCTTTTGACTATATCCGTCGCGATGTTACTATCATAAAAAAAGATTTGCAGCGGAGATGTACCCGCGCGACCGAACCAAATCATCGAAGATAAGATGTGGACTTTGATGCAATACTGCTGGGAGAAAGAGCCAAGCGCACGGCCTACAGCTTCAACAATGTCTATAATCCTGAACCCCACTACATTCCGAGAACTGACCCATGATGATTTGTGTACTTTAATTGTTTCATTAGAAAATAAATCTTCATGACAACATGACTTGAGTCGTACAATGAGGTCGAGATTTTGTTTGACTCTTCTCAACCTGAATATGGCGACTGTGCCACTTAAACTGTCGAGGTCGTGATTGTGCAAGACGGTGTCTAATTCATGGATATTCGGAAGTTGGAAATGACTGCTATTGGACCTACTCCCTGGTTCTGGCCAAACCAACCCAACTACTCCCATAGAGGGGCTTTATCAATGCTCGAACCATGAATCCACTAGGAATATAGCAGACTCGCAACATCATGATGATTGGGGTGGTTCTTGGTTACAAACCACCGCCTCGCTTCGGCAGCTCATGACACCCGCCAAGACCACTGGCTGCGAGTTCAATAAATTGACGTGTTCTCTCTCCCTGTACTTGGCTTGGCCTGCCTGAAACAGCAGCTAATTGATGTATTCCCTGGAGTATGACCCCCTTAGAGCACTGCCTGTGATCATAATTGGACATAGAAGACACTATGCTATTCCAATCACCAAAAATAGGATAGACAGAGTGTGTTTTCTCTGAAGCTTCGTGGACAAATTGCTCATTCAGAAGGGAGATGAACCAGCTTGTGCGTGCGATAGATGCTCATATTTCGGAGCCTACCACCGCTTACAAGGCCCATAACGTCCATTATTGGCCCATTTACCCAATACGCAGCATACTACTAGCCTCTGATTGGTTGCCTAACATTGTTTATGGGCCTTCCCAAATCGCGGTGGCACTGCGAACGTTCCCAAAGGGCTTTTATCTGGTGTTTATCTGGGAAAATGAAAGAGAGTTGATACTCTCTACCGTTGCACTCCCCGTCAAGCGCGGTATATACAATAACCAAGTGGTCATATCTAGAAGGTGGGGGAGTTGACTATCCATGTTGACATACGATTTCCAGTTAACCGGGCGCCGATTTGTTACTGAGAGACTCAGACTTGGTCCAGTTTATCTCTGGTCACTATTCCTCTATACGAGCGCTACTCCGCTCGGTGAGGTGGTCATTTACAGTCGTTACAGATCGGTCGCAATGCAGAGGTGTCTAGTGAAGCATCTTTGAAGATTTAACAGATGGCCTGCCAAGCCAAATATCCGTCCGGGACAAGACAATGAAGCTGCACCTGTTAGTCCCGGAGGGTGGAATCCACCTTACTTAGATTTGCGGTTCGGGGATTCTGCGAAATCATCTCAATGAATTAGCTCACAAACATGGTAAGAGGCTCGTGGTTACATACACCCTTGGAAGCTGTGTTTTCGTCTGTTTGATCAACTACACGCCAATTTATCATGGGTAAGGCGAAAGCGAGTCCAACTACGCTCAAAATCCATGTTGAGAGGAAAATGTTCTGGTATCTAAATAGGGGCGCTGTCACTCAGATCCACTTCACAAACAAACAATACCCACGGAACTTTGATGGCATCTGCACGCCAGACAACAGCTGCTCCAGCAGATTGGATGGATTTGTCTGTGGCCTTCGTGTAAGCATTACGCGTTAACCTTCATAGTTTCGGAACTTACAAAGCCCGGTAAAGCATGCTAGCTTATTCAAATCGTTGGACATTGTACCAATGATCCAATATACCGTGATTTGCCAGGTTGCACCAAGGATCGCGCAGAGAGCGTATAAAAGAGCTCGGCCGACATACGAACCATCGTTGAGATCCATTTTACTGGCTTCTGGAGGGATCGACTCTCGAGTATACTCGCTGAAGTAGTTTTGTCGTCAAACGATACATTACCGTATAGTAAATGACCATCTACTGACCGTTGATAAAAGTAACCCCAGATATATGTAGCCCAAAGCATGGCAAATAGGATTCCCCATCCAATAAATGCTCGCGCTCTTCTTCGTACAGTGTCTCTGTCGAGAAGCCATCCGATGAAATAAGACCAAACAATTTGCGAGAGCCAGTAAATAAGGTTGTTCAACGAGCGTGTTCTGATATTGAAAAGGGCGCCATTGAAGTCGTTAAACTCTAAGAAGGGACATAGAGGAAGCTCGTCGTGAGCGAAAGTGACAGTTGGCTATGGAGACGACGCACGCCAGGTGTAAAACCAGTTAGATGCCCAGAACATGGGTAGTAACATCAGGATCAAAGGGTCATTTTTGATAGTGAGTGCGAGATTCTTGATTTCTGTTTTCCAATCAGGTCTAGTCTGCGGGATTGTGAGTCTTGTGCCGTCTGATCTGGTAATTTTCCGTGGGTCTATCATCAGAAGCGGGATCAGCACTCCAGTAAACGACAGTATCAGGAATGTGACCTTGCAAAGCAATCAATCAATTCCTAGTCCTCATTAATCGAATGGCGATATATCGAACTTACGTAGGTTCCTTTTCCGACTATACCTCGATTAATAAGAAAGTATCGCAATCTCATTGATAGTGACATCACCTGAGTTTGCCTTAGGATAGAGAACGTTAACATAAATCATGAGACTCATTTTGAAGTGTTGACATTTTCCCGTACCTCAGAATTGAAGTTAGTCGCAAAGGACACAGCGGCTCCAACAATCCCACCCATATTATATATTACCCAGAAAATGCCAATGAATCTCCCCTTCTGACCTTCAGTGGGGTATGCCAGCATAAGGGTGCCCTGTGCTGTCCACAGAAGACCTGCGCAGATACCGAGAATCGCACCAGAAGCAATCACAAATGAGTCTGCGTTTGGGTGTAATTTGATGATTCTGCCGCATCCGAGAGTCACCGAGCTCGACCATTGATGATAGAGTATCGAGTGTTGAGCACTTACAGAAAGGCAGCAATATAAATCGTGTACCCGATGCTTCCGAGGAAGAGGGTTACTTTGGGACCAAGGAGATTGCAGATAGGCCTACCCTCCTCATAGGGCACAATAAGCTCGATTATCCCTTAAGAAACTGAAAGCACAAACCCAGAGAAAAATGCAGATATGGTGAAGGTTGCGTACAGAGTCGCATTCGCATTGGCGCTTGTGGCAGAGTCGACTTGACCAGCTGCGCCTAAGCCAGTGAGAGCGTTGAATAGACCTGAATATAGTTCAGCTATAGGGGAGCAACTCAGGTTTATTTTCATGCTTACCTGGTCCCATGAAGCAGACGAGGCCCAGAAGTATGACCTTAAAGCCAGAAAGTCAAGGAATCGCTAGAGATTACCGCAGTCAAACGGAAACCGACTTGGGTGAGTGGACGATAGTAGATCGTCTTCAGGCCTCCAGATCGGCTATGTAACGGAACGTCTTTAAGATCCCTCCACATCTTGCCATATGGGCTCTTTGAGATTCTGAGAGCGGAAGATGAGAGGAACAAGAGGTAGGGGATGGTCTGTAGGGAGGAGGGAAGGTGCTCGACGTTCATCTTGTAGCCTTCAGTAATCGTGCAGAATAAATATGGTTTAATTACAGGCACTCATCGCCTATTCAGGATTTTGTCAAATATGGGTACGAGGCACAGGTCATTTGGCAGAGCAGACATGGATCGAGGCTGCACCACTTACATATACTTACGGCTATCATACTGGAGACGTTGACTCCGTGGCATACACTGCCGGGGCTGGGAGGCACGAGTGATAAACGCTGACTCGTATCGTAGTCCTGGTCGGGTATTCACCACGCGGCAACGAGCCCGTTAAGCATGGTATTCCAAGTTACCTTGAAGTTGGTTTCGAGGACCTGGTAGTTGCGAATGGGATCACATTAGTCCCTGAGGCACCCTTTCCCACGGGCTCTACTGTCCATCAGTGCATCCCGGCTCGGATCCCTCCCATTACCTGTCATCGCAGGACCAAAGTTCTTCACTCATTTCTCACTCTCGTGACATGGTAGTGGATAACAATGCTGACTTGAGAGCTGAATCTGCACCACTTTTTACTTCTACACAAGAATACGGGGCCAGCTCCAACCAGCCTCTCGACAGACATGTATGTCGTCTGGCTTTTCGGATGGCCCGCTTGCTCCTAATTCCAGCTTCCTCGTACCTACGCTCAGAGCACTAGGGAAGGTGAACTCTTTGACAATGTTCCGAAGGACAAGCGTCGCCTTGGTCGGTGGCACCTGTGTATCATGATGGATCATGCTCACATGAACCTAGGAACGTTGAGTGCCGGTTTCTTGATTTTTAACCGGGTCATCGGGACTGGGTGGGCCTTTTCGCTAGATCTCAGCTATGGGCACTGAAATATGGATTATAGCATATACGCTACTCCAAGTAACATCTTGCGATCTGCCGGTAGTGTTGGCGTTGCCCTCATAATGTGGCTCGTCGGGTCACTCATCGCAGCACTCGGTACCGCTGTTTACATTGAGCTAGGCTCCGTAGGATCATTCTACATATGCTAATAGGATCACTTAGATTGACAAACTAAACCAGGGTCTTCCCCGAAGTGGTGGCGAGAAGAATTATTTGGAGTTCATTTATCGCCGCCCTCGGTTTCTAATGACGTGTGTGTTCAGCGTTTATGCAATGATCACTGTGAGAACCAGCTTCGCTCATTCAATTTCTGGCCTGAAATATCTTCTCTAGGGAACTGCGACAGCGAATAGTGTGGTTCTTAGCGAATGCGCGTACGCCGTTCCCTACAGAGAGTTCAAATTGTGCTAATCTTGCAAACCACCGTAGATTTACTTCACGCTCTGGGGCTTTCACCCACTTGGCTCAATACTCGACTGGTTGCCTTTTCCTGTCTTACCTTCCTATGCTTGATACATGGCACGGCCTGGAAATGGGGCCTTCGAATACAAAATACCCTTGGAATGTTCAAACTCGCCGTGCTGTCTTTGGTTGCTGGCTCCGGTCTCATGTCGCTCTTGGGTGTACCAGGCTTTCAAGTACGCGATGGCTACGAGAAGCCAAACAATTTCCAGTGGGATAAGTTCTGGGAAGGTTCTGGTACAGGTGCAAATGCATTTGTCGCTGGTTTGTTCGCTGTCATCTGGTAAGCTCCCCAATTATTGCGTTATAAATCATGCATCAATCAATGAATAGGTCATTCACAGGTTACTCAAATGCAAATTACGCATTATCTGAGATCAAGGATCCTGTGAGAACGATTAAACGTGCCGCACCTGTTGCCATGTTTGGTGTAAGCGCGGTATATATGTTCATAAACATTGCGTATTTTGCCGTTGTGTCGAAAGCAGACATTTTGAATAGCCGCAGAATCGTAGCGTGAGTTCATCTAGCTTAAGATGCGCACATTGTCTGACGAGGACCCTGCAGTGCTTTGTATTTTCGCAATTTATACGGCCCTACGACTGAAAGAGTGAGCCCAGTAAAATATTCTTGCACCTCGCTGACCCTTATTCCAGGCCTTGAGTGTGTTCATCTCGCTCTCGACTCTGGGGAATCTTCTAGCTGGTCAATTTTCCCAAGGAAGGGGTATGATTCAGATTCGTTCATGTCACCTGCAGAGCTCAAATAATCCTAGTGATACAGGAGCTGGGGAGGGAAGGCATCCTTCCGTTTGCCTCGGTCTTCGCGAGCAATAAGCCATTCAATGCCCCCCTTGCCGGATTGCTTTTACAATATACCATTTCGACAATCTTCTTGTTCGCAGTTGCGCCGGGTGATGCATATTTGTTCTTGATAAGTCGTGAGTTAGACCTTACTGGGAAACTTAAATGTTGCCGCTAATCCCTGTACTAGTCTCGTCCTACTGTGCCACCATTGTCAATGCTCTTGTAGCTATCGGCTTGTTGCTTCTGCACACCAAGGCTTACCAAGCGGCCTGGAATTGGAATCCACCATTCAGGACCCTCGGGATCGTAGTCTTGCTCTTCTTCACCGCCAACATGTTCCTGATTATCGTTCCTCTCATACCTCCGTCCGCAGGCTCGAAGACGTATGAAAGACTACCATATTGGGTGAGCCGATCGTTGGTTTCAAGTAACCACATCGCTCATATTTCTCTTAGTCTCACTCGCTTGCTGCATTTTCGGTATCCTTCGTTGGAATTACCTATTGGTATATCTGGGGTACTTTTCTTCCGAGGAAGAACGGATATCGGCTTGAGCGGGTTTACGCTTTACAGGAGGATGGTGTCTCGCGCTGGGTCTTCCGGAAGACGCCCGTCCGGAGTTCTGATGCATAGATCTGTATCAGGCTTCGTTTTGGCTTGAAAGACATCCCAGCCTTTGACTCCGCGTGGGGTGATTTCCAGCTTCATCTTCACTATCCGTATCATCACCAAAGCCCTCCTCGTCTTCCATATCATTGCTGTTATCATCCTTTTTGTCTTCGTCTTCTTCATCTCTGCTATCAATTGCAGGAATGCGATAGGAGTGATGAATCCATTCGGTAAGGTCGACAGCAGCGATCGTAGTACGTCAGCGAGAGTAGATGTTCTGTAAGCTTTCGCCAGAGCTTTGAGTTCACCGTCCATGAAATAAGTGGCCAGGAGGTGATACCGGGCGACTAGAAGCCACGCCTTGCCTACCAGTCCGACACTCGCAGACGTACCGTATTAGGCGCTTGAGTCGGGTTTCCCCATCAGTCCACTGGAGGATAATCCAAATTAAGGAGGGGAGAGAGAGGAAGAAACATCAAAGAGCGTCGTGATTTGGGGTGCAAGTTTCGGGCCTTCACGCTGGAGGTCACCATCAGTTGCCAGTACCCTCACCTTTGACAAAGAGTGTCCGTTGTTTTCCTTGACAACAAGAATCTCAACAAACATTCAAGAAGACTAGATGTTTTTCAGCAATGGATTCGAAGGACAAAGGCCCTTGACCTTCGTTCAAGCCGTTAGACAGGAGAGAAAATTTGGCATTTAACCATACATATTGGCGAAAGCAGAAGCTGAGCGAAATGAAGGATCTAGCTAGTCAATGCGCTGACTTAACATCTCCTCCATCTCTGAAACTGATATCATCAGTTCACTAACACCTGGACCTTGCTCTTCTATGATTAGATAGAACTCTCCGCGTAAGTCGCTAAAACCATGATCGAGTAGCGTGCACTGCTTGATTTCTCCAGTAACATCTCGATAAGAAAAGGTCTGCCCGAAGGCAACGGCGACTGATTGAGAGATCAAATCAGGGTGCGGGTGGGGTGAGCCCTCGCCATTGCCTAGATGGGATGCAGGTTCTCCCTGACTGTCCCTTTGAGAAATGAGAGGTTGAGCGCAATGCGAGGAACAAAAGGTGCAAGAAGACATACATCAATTGCAAACCGCGGGCGAGAACTCTACCTGCAACTACTTCGCCCATGCCTAACAGCTGGTTTGAAAGAGCTTGTGCCGCGGCATAGCAAGCAAACGTAGCCCTAAGACATCTTTCGCGACCATATAAACTGCTTGAACTAGACACAACATCACGATTCACGTACTCTTCAGTGGTAGTGGGCTGCATTTCGCAGATAGGGTCGATCATTTTGAAGAAAGCTTGTAGTTCCTCCTCGTCGTCCTTCGCGGGGATCACTATCCTGCGTGCATTCCAAGCTGACGCTTCGATATTGTAGACATCTTCCGCGCCCGGTCTGTTGCGTATTAGATTCATATGAGCCTCTGCCAGATTTCCGTAGTGAGCAAGCCTCGCAGAAATGTCGTCAAGGTGCATGATTGAAGAGACGCAGTTACAGGTACTTTGGCCCTTCGAAGGGACAAACCAAACGGCGACAAAGTCAACATTGTCTCGGGGCTTGCCTTAGTCATCAATATTCAACTCCAAGTCAGACACACTCCCCGCCTGCTGCAATAACACCGGCTCTCTCAGAAAACCCCGAATCTTCTCGTCCGTCCGTCATGGAGCTTGCTCTCTTGGGCCCTGTCGAGGAAATCCGTCTAATGCTAAGGCGTTGTGATGTCTACTACTATTCAATCAATGGGCGAACCTTCGATAGCGCCGCCGTTAACTACGACTTGGTTTACCAAGATTTGAATTTGGACTACGGCGTCTCCTGATTCACCGTCTCCTGATTCACTTTAGCGGGAGAATAAATTGTGGTATCGCTCATAAAATCTTCTCATTCATTTCGGCATCTCTACAGTCCTCATCACTCCCTGTAGCTTATGGCGGCACCGCCGCTTGTCGCTAGTGAGTAGCTCATATGCATACAAACGAAGATGCGTATTCTCAAATCCTCATCTAACCAGTTGCTCCTCCTTGGGTTCTTCTGCACCAGCCCGTTGGGACGTGGGGGATTTCTTTTGATCTAGACACCCGCAAAATATCAAGGGACCTCCCGCATGGATGGGGGGCACATCCGAGTAAGCGCAATATTTGTGATAGCCACCTTAGGCTTCGAGTACTGACGGTGAATAAATTCAGGCACCATCTACCACCGCACCAAGGCTTACCTCCCCAGTTTCGGATTCATCCACGCACAGGGCTCTGTATATCAGCGACCTGCGACAACGGCTTTCGCTACATGGAACGTCATGTTCGGTCTGAGGCACATACGTCCCTATGGCATCTTTCCTAGCGTTGTCAAGAAGCTGCAGATGTTTTCCATCGTTACCCCCGCTATGATTGTTACAGACGTCATTCGGCTTGGAGGAGTTGCATCGCCAGTGGCCCTAGGGCCTACCCCTATTGGTCTCTTCCCACCTGGAATGCTCGTCCACCCTATGCCTGCACCACCCATACCCTTGCCATCCGGCACTCGCCCGACACCCAATGCTCAAACTGGATTAAATTGGAGTACCTAGGCTCTACACCTTCATCCTAATCCGACTTGGCATTCATGAGGACATTGTTCATACCAGTCATTTACCATGTCACCCACATCATCACAATATCTTGATCACTGTATCGTAGAGCTGCGTTGAACGTTCTCTTATCTAATTCCTGCCTCATTTGAATGCATGATCCGGCTTGTCTGACATGAGTCTCAAGCAAGGCTTATTGTGATTCTAGTAGTTGAATGGTTCGATTCATTCGAACTCCCAGTCGCACAGACTCGCACTGGAATTGCCGTCAAAAAACAAGTAATACATTTGACACACGTGTGGATAAACTAACCTGGGTCGTTGCCATTGTAGGGAAGGTGGGCCTGGTGCGTCGGAAGTGATGTGCGAGCGTAGCAGCTTCCGTCTGCTACTGGCCGCTGACCCAAAGAAATAGATGTTAATATAGAGGTTTTAATATATTTAATTGGAACGAATGATCGGCGCTCAGCACAGGTGCGAGGTTACGGAACGTCGCTGAGGAGTGAAACGAGATGATAAAGAGTAGATTTGAGATGGAATGAGCTTGATAGAGACCGATTTTCGAGTTAGAGAGAGATAATGAGTGTCAGGTAGATTTTCACTGAGGAATTGTAGATACACAATTTCTGTACTTATAGAAAAGCGCTGAAACAATTATCTACCTCAAACAGGAGTAAAGGGGTGTCGAAACGAGAGAAAAATCGATTAAATCAATGAAAAATTCGCAGAGAAAAGAGAGAAAAGAGAGGGGATTGGATGGATGGAAAGGAGAGAGGCAGTGCTCTAGGAATGAAACAAGTGGACGTTAAGTATCGCTGGCTGACGTGGACAAAAATGTTTTCGTCCTACCCCAGTCAGATATATCCTAGAATATCTGCCACAGATAGGACCCAGATGAACCCTCCTAAAAACAATAAACCTGTATTAGATATATCTCGATCAGATGCGTGTGACAGGGAAGGCCAAAAATATCCTACAATGAGAACCAGATATCACCTAACAGACAATAGATATATCTCGCCGCTACTGTAATAACACACCAGAAGGCGCAGATGACGCTCAATAGGATGACCTGGTGATATCTGACTCGCACCGTGTTGGCAAATGTGATGGCAATTCTTGTCATCAAACGCGAACGAGATATATCTCTTCCGGCGAGCAGCCCCAAAAGTGATATACCATAATGAGAAAGTCCGGCTCAGTCAGCTAATGATAAGCGGTTCCGTGCCGGGGTGCCGAGCCCCGAGCCGTGCCCGAGCCGTCCAGGACACTTCGACTGACTACTTACTAGGTCAAAATGTGAGCACTCTCCATAGGTTATGACGCAATTGTTGTACCTCAATTCTTTTCATGCCGAACAGCGTCATAGTATGACAGAAATGAAGGGATAATTAGAGTAAATATTACATATATGTAGATATGTTATAGATTGAAGACACATATAGGATAAGAAATACTCGAAACCGACCAGCTGGCGTGCTGATCGTAGCTGATGCACATCCATCAAGGCTGATTGAGCCTTTCAATCTTAGATTAGGTGTCATGGGCATATCGTGTTACTTACTGAGTGTTAGATTCAAGTGTGAGCGTGCTGAACAAGCGAGGACTAAAGAATATCGCATAATATATTGACCTACATTTCCAGAAGAACATGTATATACATATATAGCAACAACACCGTAGCCATAGGGGATATCACAGACTCGGACATGGACACAAATGTAGTAAGTTATGTACTTGAAATAGTCAACTGATCATAATTACACCACGGACATCGTACACGATATGACCTCCTGCTAATGCATAGCTTCACTCATGAACACAGGCGCCACGTCTGACGAGAGGTCCAACGCAACCGCTACCTTAAAGTACCCCTTCAAGCAGCGCGAACGAGCACACCACATTTTTTCGTGCTTCTCTCTCCACCACAGCAAGAGCCTGGGATCGCTGCGTGTACGAAAGTGCCAGCACGGACTACCACGGTTCCAAAATGCACGAAACAGTTCCTGTCCAAGAAGAAATTGCACCTCAGCGATTATTTCAGCTATGCTCTCGCCTCGGAGAACGGAGGAAAGGTTGCTGATGAAGAGGCGCAATCCGTCAACGATAAAGACATACAGATTAACCAGTTTACTCACCCATTTGATCCTTTCTTTTAAACCTCGAATGTCCATCTCCATCCTCAACTTGAAACGATCTCCAAAGCGATTGCCATCCCAGCGCTTGTTGAGTTTTGCCAGAAGATCCAAGGTTTCTCCTAGTTTTGGTGGCATGTGCACTGCTGCAAATGTTCTGAATGCGTTGTCGTAGAAGCGTACCGTGATGTGGCACAGTACTCCCGCCGGTTCATTCGTTGATCTATGATATCCCGCCCTGCGACATTTTCGGCGCCCACAGTTAAGTGAATAGCGATATGACACGCACATAATCAGCGTGATGATTGGGCGACCGCTGCTTGCCTCAATGAGATGTGGCCATAAGAGCTGCAGGTGCATCTTGATCGTTTCCCTAGTTTCTCTGTCCAATTTTCCAACCGCATCCGTGCCATAGAACCTAACATGGGATTGGTAGCTGGATAGAGAACAATCAGAACCACCATTTGAGATGCATAGGGAAATTTACCGGGATAAAAACACGTTTCTCATTACTAGGAGGGTAGAGTGCGAGAAAAAATGTTGCAGCTCGAATTGATCACAAGTCACGGCCTCAGAAAGCTTAAATGACTTCGTCCCGACAATGTGACTATATTCCTCGTTTCACTATCCCAACAGCACGATACGATATGAGGGTCGATTGATCACAAAACCTCGTCCAGGAGGGCCTGCCAGTGTTTATGATGCTAATACCGTTTTGTTCCAGGTTGTGGACTAACCATAATGCATTGAGACCGATCGGCTGGAATCCTTCGGCTGAGGATATTACTCGTTTGACTCAACATGTGGATCGTGCCACCACCGATAGGTTGGCATGCTTAACGAACTTGACTCTGTACGTATTAAGAGTAGTTGATATTCGTTCTGTTCGATATGGCGTTCAAGAGCTTTAGCGGCTTGAAGTTTACACCAAGGGATCCAGTACCAAAGGCGCTGTCTTCCACTGCTTTGTTATCGGCACAGAAACAGACAAGTTCAGCGAATTCTGTGTTGACGGATGCAGTGGAGATCTGAGATGCGAGACGGAGTTGGCTGCCCAGGTGGTCTGTTTATCTCCCATCACCAGTAGTGAGCTCGACTGTACTCATCAGATTAATTCTAGTCGCCCTGCAAAACTTCAAAATCAAGAGTTCATGACTCTCAAGCGCACCATGCGCAAACCCACCACTACCATCCATCCCCATCCCCATCACTTTCTATCCCCCCCTCCATGTCCTTCATACTCAAGTCATCCACATCCAACACCCGCCTCTTACTCATACTTGGCTCAAGTGTCGTCGACGCCAACCTCTTCAAACTCACTCTCATCCTCCCACTACCCCCATCCACGTTCCTCTTCCTCCTCCTCACATCATCAGCATGATGATGACCGAGCAATGAAGGATCGGAAGACAATCCATCCATACTATCAATATCTCCGCAATCGCTCGATACAGAGCTCGCTCGAGATGATGATGATCGTCCACCACTCGATGCACTAGGCAATCCTCGTCGCTGAGCAGTGAATGACACTTGATGGTGATGAGGACTCGCGCTGTGTTGTTGATGCTGATGATGATGATGATACGACAATTGTTGATGGTGAGCGTTCGTGTTCATGCTAAATGCACCAGCAAGAGACAATGCTTATCCTTCTCCAGACGACCCACTCCTATTTGTCGACGAGCAACTCGGTCTTGAACCACCAGAAAGCAGCTCAAAGTTGACAAGTGGCACAACGCCAATGCCTTTTCCAGAGATGACGGATCTAGGAGGGCGTAAATGGTGCTCAAACGCATTATCAACAGGCGAAGCAGACCTAGCAGCTGGGTCATATAATTGAGCAGATACACAGCAACCGCCAACAGGAGGCGTACCTTAGGACTATCCAGGGCCTCATTGAATCTAAAGGTGCGGAAATTGAAAAGATATGCATCGACAATTACCAGTACTTCATCTCTTCCGTCTCAACGCTGTTCACGGTCAAGTCATACGCTGACAAGATGAAGGAGACAATTGCTTCCTTGGATACCAGTGTCGCCCAATTGGGCGGAGGCCTGGTTGACAAGAAGCGCAACCTCCTTCAGACTAAGAAGATGGCAGCTAATCTTGACGAGGCGATTGACACCCTGCAGGCTTGCCTTTGGGTATTGGATGTCGTGAACCGTGTAAGTGAAATGGTGAAGGAGAGAAAGTGCTGGAGCGCACTTAGGGTCCGTCATCTACACCCCCTATTGTGTGGAATGCCTTGAGTAATGCATATTGTTGCATTCACAGTCATTGGAAGATATCCAGAGCATGCCTCCAACGTCTATAGCCCAGACGCCCTTCTTTCACAGTCGGCTGGTGGCAAGCGATGAGTCTGAAAGGGTAGTAGGGTCTCCCAGCGAGTTGAAATATCAAGGAATCGCAAACTTGAACTGGTGCTACTTACCCAAGATTCTGAGCCCTTCCATCAGTTGGCCATTAGCAGGTTCCAAAGAGGCTGAACGTCAGAACCCATCTCTGACCCTCAACAAGGTCCCGTAGCCTTCAAGTTGAATACTGAAATCAGTATATTTTTTTCCTGAAATGTCAAATATATCCGAGGCGAGGCCTAAAATAATGTCGCTTGATCTCACATTGATAAGCAAAGAATCTCCGTTGCTAGAAGCTCATCAGTCACAACGCGATAACTCAGAGTCCTCACCTTCCATGTTACATTGACTACCTACGAAGGTCTGTATCCCTGCCTGCAGTTCTTCCTCAAAATTGAACCTGAGCCTTTGTTGAGCGATCCATCAGTCATCTGTCAGAACTCGTACTGATGCCACCGGTCTTTCCACTGAACGCAAAAGCTCAGCAGATGAAGATCACCCTCATGACCATGTTCTGCTACGCCAAATGTCTTTTGACATGTCTCCATTGTATATCTTCACCTCCCATTTATCTTCCCTAGCCCATGTCCAAAGGCGACTGATAACACAGCTCTAGGCAGGCAGAGTGTGGTTTATCAGCCCTAGAGTAAGATCACTGAAAGTCTGCGCGATATTCAGGATACATATGTTCCCGGAATTACAGTCGGCCTATTAGTATTATATCAAGAATAACGTCAATGAGATCCACAAACATGATGGCAGGGGTATACAATGGTAAAGTGTCTAGCAAGGTGTCCGCAGAAGGATCCAAATATGAAACAAAGAGGAAATGCCAAGAATAAAGATAATGAAGGTCCAAGAGTGATATTTCTAGAGTGTGTGATATGATTAACGAATTGCACCGAGAGCCCTTAGACTACCTCTATGATCTAGATAACAATACTGCCGAGACTCCTTATCCTACAATTTACCCAATTGGTCTTCCAAGAAAGTGTCAGACCAAAGCTCCAACTTCTTCATCGCCCGTCGTGTGTCGGGAAATCCTCGTAACTTATCCCGCCACTTGTCTATAGTGATTGGATCTTGCAAGCTCTGATGAACATCATCCTGGAGAATAGCTTTATAGTGCTTATTCCAGAGGCCATCCGCATGGTCTGTCCAGCAATTCACGTCCTCGCCACTGAACTCAAACATCCACGGGAAGGGATACCACGATCACTTTACAGTTTGCGCGCCCTTCCCTGGAGCCAAATTAGAGACATGCCATTGAATCATGTTTTTTGACATACCTGTAGAGACTGAATACACTCCTGACAAGATCTCAAACTCAACCCTTGTGAGGTTGTCATCAATGTATTCCGATCCAGCAGAATCCCTTGCTGCAAACATATGATCCGGGTTTTCGTAGATTCTGGAAGGACCACGCCATGCCTGACTGTGTGCCATCGATCCCAAGGCAATCTGCCATGCATATCCACCTCGCAGAAGTGCCGCTCGAGCCCGTCGCAACTGAAGGAGTGAGTCACATTGTGTGAGATATGCAGTATAATCTTCTTTTTCGAAAGTATGGTCGGACATCCTCACTGGCACTAAGGTACACACTTGCTTATCCGTTGGTGCCGTCTCAAGCTTATCACGTTGCTGGAGTGTGTGGAATCGAATTCCTTCCTCAAACAAATCTCGCGCCACATCTTCCTCTGTCATGGATTCAGGCAGATGGCAAATATAAAGGGCCGCAGCTGCTGACGGAACTGCGAGGTGCCAAGGTACTGTAGCCGAGTCTCCGAAATCAAACATAAACCATGTCCTCTTTTTCTTCTCTTCCTCCTCGTCCTTCTCCGCAGCCTCTTCTTTGTTCCCCTTCCTATGCTTTGCTTTCTTCTTGTTCTTCTCACCAGTTTTCTCCATTGCCACTGCACCCTCCCTCTTCTCCCTTTCTTGATCCTTCTCCTCATCATTTTCCCTTCGCCTGGTCGATAGCACAGGCCTGATTGTGCTGAGACGACGATTGTATGCGAGGTATTGCCTATTCTCAGTCGACAAATCCCAGACCTTGGAGCTCAGCTTCTCGGTTTCACGCAATGCAAATGACCTGAGGAAAACAAGACACAACTTTCCTAGAGGTGTAGAGAAAAAGGAGGTTGAGACTGATTCCCTGTCAAGCCCCAGAATTGCGAAGGCTGCTCTGAGATCGTTGTCCGAGGTGCTCTCATCGATAGTTTCGGGTATTGGTAGCGGAGGAACGAACCTGAAAAAGGACATAAGAATATGCAGAACCTCGCGCTGAGTCTGCTCGAGTTTGAGCTCCTCAGACTTGTTCTTTATTGGGGAGGGCTGAAGCACTAAGGAGCTCTTTGAGACACTCTGTGCTAACGAGTCATCATCCAAATTATCCCTCTCGACTGTGGGTTGATTATCCTAGGTATTTGTCAGGTACGTACAGCTGGCAAACCTGGCTGAAAGCACTTACGGGCGTCGAATCGTTCACCATGCCGACCGGTACATCCTCATCATCGCTGTTGCTATCATCAGCAAAGGCTTCACCACTCGCCGTCCAATCATTACAACAATGCCACTCTCCACAGTAAGAGTCATACCATCTCACCACAGCCCGCTTGTATGCGTAGAGAGTATCATCGCGCATACTCTTCAAGACTGGCGTAGGAACATAGCGGCATGGTTGGCTGTCATCCCAATCCCACACATTAACTGGTGCAGACTTCGTCGGTTTCTTCCTCTCCCGATCCAACCTCTTCCTTTTCTTTTCCTCATTCTACGTTGCTTCCATTCGCTTATGCTTTTCAAGGTGCTTTTCCAACCACGTCTCCCAAGCTCGCTTTGCTGCATTGGCTTCTTTGTCTATAGTGAGGGCACGGGTTGCCGACGTCTGTCGTAAGGGCACTGGTGTTGGTACCGTGGTATCAGCCTGCACCAAAGTCTCTGCGAGCGCTGGCATGAAAGTGTTGATGGAGGGTTCAATCTCCATATCTTGGGGATGTGCATCGTACAACGGACTCCATGGTCGGTCCTCATGCCTTACTGGCACTGTATCAAGACCTGCAGACATAGATTGTGCAGAACTGGGCTCTGCACAAGACGGAGTTGGTGCTATCCACATTGATGCCATCTGTAGCTCCTCGGAGCTTGGAGCGATGAGACTCGTGTCCCTCTGATCCCAGCAATACCACACAGGGATTGCGGAACGCACAAACCACTCAACTGATGGTTGGTTCATGCTCAACGACCGCGCACTGGAGCCATGTAACCATAAGCCCACTCTCTCTGCCTCCCACTCTGGCATCAGCATCGGAGTTCGCCGCACTGCGTCCCAAGTTGACTGCTTTCTGTTTCTTATTGCACAAACTACGAGCACAAACCAACGTTCTGGTTCGATCCCTTTGATATACTTCGGCGGCTCAGGCGTTTTGCAAATCAGCCAATAAAACATCCCGAGCCACATCGCAAACCAATCTCGTGACTGGCGGATGTGCTTCAGGGCCAGGCTGTATTCAGGATGTGGCTGGTCATATTTCCATGCCGAAGGTGCAAACGGTTCCGAAATCCAGATACGGTTGGGTAGGTGTTTTGCCAATGCCTCTACAGCCTCCACAAGAACGTTCTTGATGTTCTTCCATTTCTTGACGATTGTGGGTTGAAGAATGAACTGTTTGTCTTTACGCAACATGAGATAATTGGGAATAATGTTTAGGATTTCGAAGAAAATGCCGCTGTACGCCACTGGTTGCCTGGGAACACACGCCATCCATTCCATAGACTCTGACCACCACTGGGGGTTTTGAAGTTCAGACGCTTTTGAGAACAGAGGTGTGAGAGGACGCAAGTCTTGTGTCTCGGGTAGCGGGGCGGGGCGAGTGCAATTTGGCAAGTAGTACCACTCTCCTCCTTGAATCCAGACGTGACCTCGCCGACAGTAGACGGGCCTGACAATTGTAGAAGACATTCTCACTCGATACAGCAAAGCCCTTTATCCTGGAGAAACCAGACAAAAGGGCGCTGTAGCTGGGCTAGTGCAACGCTGGAGATGCCCAGATAAAGTTGTGACTCGGAATTCCTGGACAGACCAGACGTTCCTGAGAAAAGCCGGTGAGTGGTGGCAAGGTCTATGACACTGGTTAGCGCAAGCTACATGTGTCACTACATGTGTCGTATGTCAAAGCTCACCGCGTATTGTCGAGCGAATGTCTCGAGCCAGGATTGATGGAGGTGGAAGGAATAAAAATACGGAGTGACGGGAGGACTTAGTGTATTAGTGTAAGTAACATCATGATGGCCGCACGAGCCATTAATAGAAGTTATTTGTTTATGTGTATGCCATCACTTGAATTCTTTGACCATGACCACCACCGTCTACTATCACCCCTCGCCAGAGACGTTTCTGATGTACACAATGACTTTAGCGTGCAATCCTCAAGAGGGCTCGGGCACACGTCATCTGGGAATCTCCAGAGTGTGCCCTAGCTTCTTGGGAGAGCTCCTGACGCGTTTCATCTGGGATTCTCCAGAGTGCATGGAGCGGTCTCGCGGATTAGAGCGTGCACCATGGGTTTCTCCAGGTGCACAGTCTACTGCTTGTTTGTCTCAAAGTCGAGCTCGAGGTTATCCTGATTATAGGCGCCCATCGGCGTATCACCACGCACCGTCGTTCCGTGCACCCACTGCCAATATTGTCCAAGAAGGAGTAGTACACGTCAGAGGTCCTTGCCCTCGTGTTGTGTCGTTGTTCGCATTGACACGTTGGATGGACCTCCATGGGTCCACAAGCGTTGCTCAGGTTACCCCACATGCTCCATTCTCGATCCATTCTTGATCACTCCTCGACTGCCCCATTTGACCACGACTACCCCTATGTGACCATCGCACACGAAGAGCCAACATGTGTAATGCACGGTGCTGTCCCTCAAGCTATTGCGTGTTTGCGGGCGCGATCTCTCATCAAGATTTAGGATCGATTGAAGACTTACAATACGATCGCTGACCACAAGATCTCCACGTTTTCAATGCGACCCATGCCGGATAATGGATCTGCTCTGCCTTACCTGCTCATGTCACAAGCCAAATTTGACTATGAAGGTGGGACTGTCCATTGAGCTTATCGATAACACAAGCTCATATCATGATGTTCTAGTATCACACTACGTCGCCTGAATCTCACCGGTATCCACACAAATATGTTATCGCTGACACTACAGATGTGAGTAGCATAGGGTCAGCGTGTCCACAATTTGAATCTGAATGTTGACCACAGTCCATGCGTCAATCAGATACGATCACGTTTCAACATGTACCTTCCTTGCATCTGCTCGGCCGAACACTCAACCTCTCGAGGTTATGGAAGCCAAAGACATGTGTGAGGGAGCCCCAAGGATGCTCATGGACAACGCAAGTCTTGGAGGACAAAAATTCTGGAGGGACTGTTTCTCGATGTTCCGACATTGAATCGATCCCAACCAGTTCTGCTGGTCTACGAACTTTTCTCCTGTCGAGTTGGGTAACAGGCAGTGTAATCAGCGTAGCTAGCCTCAACTCCACAACAGTCGGCCGGTAAAGCTGGCTGCACTGTACCCAAGGACTAGATGACCTTCTTCATGGACTACATTGTTCGTTGTGTATGTCTTGTCTCTCCACAGGGTTCTGCACCATCCGTCTCACCAACGCTTTAGACACAATCCAACCGCAAGTACTCAGGAATTCCTCGGAAGGAAGTCGAGGTTATTCGGACGCATCTGTCTCACGACGAACTGGGATTTCTCATTGAGGATGCCTTGGATCGGGCTGACGGGCAACAACTCCAGCACCTTGACGATATCACACGACACTCTGAGAACTGTCCTGAAGGAGAAGAAGAATATGATGTATATCGCAGGTTGGCCACTCTGTCCCTGTCTGGGGGTAAAGATCCTTCAGATGTCAAGTCACCTTCCTCGTCTCCATCGCCTCCATCGCCCCCGTCATTGCCATTGCCAGCATCAGCGCCACCATCATCGCCACCTCATATACCAGAGCCATCCTCAACAACAATCGGAGCACCACCCTCATCCTCTTCAGTATCCTCTTTGACTCTGCCAGGTCTTCTTCAGAATAACAACAAATACTTGGGTGAAAAACACCGGTGGGAGCTCAAAAAGAAGAGGAAACGGGAGGAACAGAAGAGGGCTCTGGCTAGAGAGTCAACTGAAGAGGTCAAGCCCGGCCGAAGTAATGTACGGGTGCACACACGCAAACGAAGGAAGACTGGAACTGTGCCTAACCCCTCTTTACAAACACTCACTGAACCCTTATCAAGCCCCAAATCCAAGAACCATTGTAGTAATCTGTATGCTCGACATAAAAAGGCACAGTTCTGTAAGGCACACGGCTACGCTACTACAGATCGTGTACGGCAGTTGGTTGCTGAGACCGTTGAGAGCATCCAATCGTCTATTAATGCTGAGGATGACATTGCAACACAGAAGGGAGCATATCGAGCTAAGGCAGGGAAGCTTAACAAAAAGATGGGGGCGTGGACGGAGAGGTTACGAGAGGCGAAGAAAAGCCAGACAGACCCTAGCCAGCTGATCAGTGAGTTGGTGGATGATCCGGATGAGCCGTACCAACTTGTTAAATGGGACGGTAAGTGTTTGTATGTGACCTAGATGTAACTTTGGAAAGCTGACAATGCCAAGGAGTGACACCCAAGGTCATTGTTGACACAGAGGATACAGTTATTGGCGCTTTGGCTGGACGACCTGACAACGACTCTTATCTGTCCAGGTGCAGCGATTTGTTTGATTTCATGTCCGAACAAGCCAAGACGGCAAAGTTCACAACCAAGAATCTGAATCATTGACATGGACCGTATCCCTCATTGGACACTGGGATTACATTTGGTCCTGGTGATCAACATATACATTACCTCTGCCTCCAGAAAGAGGAGGCCCGGTTAGCTGAAGAGCTCATGCAGCATGGTGTTGTGTGCGATATTTGTGGCTTTGTTGAATGTGGGTTTAATTTCTCATTGACTGCTTGCATCTTATCTGATTGTGTTTCAGAATCTATCA
>JANIEX010000636.1:0-24318 GCA_027627405.1 Leucocoprinus birnbaumii
ACGACGCAAAGATCTACGGTATCGACTGGTCTCACGCAAATCGAAACGAGCTCGTAAACATGTTCCCTCGGAAAGACTATCAAAACTTGGGATATCACCGATCTCGCCCCCAACGATAGCGGAAAGCCGCAACCGAAATGCAAAATTCGAACCACATATCCAGTCTGGCGTGCACTCAATCTCCCTTTCGGTCAAGGGATTCTGAGTTTACCGCAGCGCGGAGAAACGGTTCTGGAGATGTATGCACATAAGCGGAATTGTGTGCGTGAAGATGGGAGTGAGGCTGAGGTGAAGCCTGTGGAGATTTTTGAAGGGCATACGGATGTGGTGAAGGAATTTGTCTGGAGAAAGGGTGGACCTGGTACGTTATCATATCTTCGCCCTCGATGGGAATCATATTCATATTAGTTCCAGACGAATTCCAGCTCATAACATGGTCAAAAGACCGAACACTCCGATTCTGGCCCGTCGAATCCGAAACCCTCCAAAAAGTGGGGCACAAAACCACTACTGACCCAACCCGCGGACGCTCCCGTCTCTCGAAAACGCGCCTTCAAAGCGAAACCATCTCCTACCGAAACCCACCCGAAAACCAAGTCACCACACCAGCTCTATCCAATCCTATCGGTAATCGCCCTATTCTTGCAGAAGTTCGCGCACCTCTACCACCTCAACGACCTGCATTTAATCGTGCGCATACACATGCGCAGGCACACACTACACCGACTGTGAATGCGAACCCCGTCATGCAGCCTCATTTTGGTAGTGCAGCAAGAGCGAGTGTGCTGGAGAGCGTATATGGTTCGCGGAGCAGTACAGGTGGAGGATCAGAAATAGTTCCTTCTCAGCCGCTCCAATCATCCATTGGTTCACCAACGTCTGTGCAAGGCCATTCCCACTCACATTCCCATGGCCTTTCACTACCCCATTACGCCAATACCCTAACAAAACCAATTGCCGTAAACCCACCCCCCTCATCTACTTCCCAGCAACCATCCACGCCAACATCCAACAATAACAATCAAGACAAAGACCGCGGTAGAGGATGGACAATGTCTAGAGGTAATGTCGGAAAGAGTGTAGCTAGAATGGATGCATTCACGTGGTTATCGAATGTTAAAGTCGGCGGAAGGAACACAAGAGAGAGTAGCTCTGGTGCTGATACTCCTAGTGGCGGGAGAGGGGGAGGTAGCGGTTCGAGAATTGGATCAAAGTCGAGAGGTGGGAGTGGATTGGATTTGGCCGGGCAGATGCAGGGGTCGCATCAGACACCAATGTTACAAGAACAACAGCAGAGTGAAGGGGAGTGGGAGCGACGGGAAGGTGATGGTGCCGGGGAGTTGGAAGAAGTTCTAGAGGAACCGGCAGAGCAGCAAGAGCCGGGTTTGGGTTTGGGTTTGGGGAGGAAAGAGAGTCAGAGTAGGACGAGGGGTAGAGGGATGGGTATGAGGCAACAGCCTCAGCAATTGCCSAGGGAACAACAACGGCAGGGTAGCAATAAGAGTCAAGATGGGAGTAGGAAGMGGAGGAGCGTGAGTAAGAGTAGAGTTTCGCTATCGGAGGAGAARAAGGAGGCTGAGAATCAGCCTTTGCAAGACGAGTGAGTCCTTGATATCTGAGCGCAGCGGAGGAGCTAGGCTTATGGTTTGGATAGAATTACTTCTGTTTTGACGAAATTGGCGACGTCAAAGATCAAACTCGAAAAGGTACGCCTGCATCTCCCATTTCAGCGCCAATAGGGTGCTCACACCCACCCTACAGCACGACCTTGCAAAAAAGCGCACCTGCACCCTCGGTCTACACGGACCCTGGGGTGAACGGTCAAGCGTCTTCATCCGCATCACATTCACCTTCCCTCGTGAATATCCTTCCTCTCCAGGTCCAGAAGGCACGCCGACAATTGACTTGGAACGCAGTCCCCTCGTCTCACTCAAAAATCGTGCATTTATGCTTAAACGACTAAAAGCCATCAGAGAACGTAAGAGACCATGTTTAGAGGGCTGTCTAAGGTTTTTACTGTTCGGTGGAGAGGAAGAAGAGTTGAGGTCAGCGTTTGCTATGGATGGTGAGAGTTCGGATGAGGACGTCGGGCCAGTGGATGATGTTGGTATGGGGGTGGGGCAGCAATGGGCAGGGGGGTGCAAAGGGGAAAGGGAAAGAAGTTACGGTTTCACTTCTGAGGAATCATAAGAATTTGGCGGAGCCTCGGACAACGCAGGGTGCTTTTGGTCCGAATGGTACGTTACTTGCTTGGATAGTGCTGCGGTAAAGGACACTGATTGTGATTTTAGGTGAATTAATCTGTTTCTTCCGTGCACCTTTGCGTCTTGTTAGGCATAACGTCAGAGGTACAGGTGGCAAATCAGTTGAATCAACTCCACAGAAACAACCACCTACTCGACAATCAACTGCGCCTCCTCCGGACGACGAAGATCCGCAAAAACAAGATCAACAGACGGAGACGTCACAAACTCGACTCATATCGACTCCGGCGCTTCTTTCAGACGCTGTGAGACGCTTGACACTTGCTGCTGTCGATCGGTCATATGCACCTGATCCTCGAAGTCAAAAAGGGGAGGAAATGGGTCGTATGATGACAGATCTATTGACGCTCTCGCAATATCGTCCTTCCGCCGATTCAATAGCAGGTGGAGGTGGAGAGAGCGCGCAGCAGCGATCGACTCAGTCAGCGAACAATCAGGTTACTGTGATTCAACTGCGGAGGAGTATGATGTATGCGTCGAATGTCAACTGGTTGGATGGACCTGATAAAAAGGTTGCTGCAGGGTATGTTTTTGAGGCAGATACCTTGGCGGGTGTGTGTGTAAAGAATGCAAATGTGGCGAGGGATTGTAGGAGGTATGATCATGAGAGGGTGTGGAAGACGCTGGAGGCGTTGTTGCAGAATGTGAACGCTGCTGGAAAGTGGATTACTTTGGATTGCGAGAAAATGGCGAAACAGGTATTTATGAGGATGTGAGTGGCTGGTTAGCTTTGAGCTCGTTTCTGTACTGATTAAGCTTTCAGATACGAGGAGTTCGCGGTGAATAAGGATCTGCAGATGTTGGCTATGTTGGCAGTCCTGATTCTTCAGACGCCATATGCAACGATATCCGTCCCTCCGCCTCCTCGACCTCAACAACGACCTTCCATCAATGTACTCCCGTCGTCCATTTTGAGTCCCAGAACAAGCGGCCTCGATGTTTTCACCATTGCTCAGGGACTCAATCATGCCCCAAATTCACCTGCTTTCGGGAGACATCCCCCATCACCTGTAGCACCTGTCCTTGTACCTTCGCTTTCGTCATCTACATCTTCACGTGGCTCTTGGACGAGCATCTTTAACACTGGGAAACAATTCGTTCAGGACACGTTCAACCCTACACACCCTGCACCAATGGATCTTCCCTTCCACTCAGATAGACATTCTATTAGTTCTGGATCGGACAAACTCAGGGTTCCGGACTCCCCTGTTGCGCCGAATGCCGGGCATAGAAGACGAAAAGACTCGCAGTTAGCATTCACGCCAGCGATGGCTTCAAGTAGTGCGAGTGCTGCTAACATGGCTCCAATGTCAACATCCTGGACGGAGACGGCTCGACCTCACTCGAATAGGACCTTGTCTGGTGGTGGTGGTAGTGGTGGTTCTGGACCTCATTCTGGATCACCCTTTTTATCTGTTTCTGGTAGCGGGACGAGTAGCGGTAGTACAGGGACGAAGAGACCGCCTTTGAATCTGAGATGGACGAGTTCCGGGCAGAGTGCTGTTAGTGCTGTCACCGGGAGCGGGGTCGGTGAGAAGCAGTTTGTAGTGTTCGATCCGCCAGAGGATGAACCCAAGTGAGAGATTTATTTCCATGTTCATCGCGTTGATTAAAGCTATGTTTGTAGGCAAAAGCCGGTGTTCACGAGCGACTTTGTGAGGCAGCTTGCTGCGCATGTGCATGTCTACGCAGAGCTGTTGTTCCGTTGGCAGATGTATGAGAAGAGGATCCAATTATTGAAAGCGGCGAATAAGCGGAATCACGTCAAAGAGGGGAATAAAGGCATACATCATCAGATTGGTGAGTCGAGCGCCTCTCATCTGAGGACCTATTCATTGATTTCTTTTCCTCTTTCATAGGTATTGTGCAAACGTGTACGCAATGCAATACGCCTCTTCAGAATAAGAGCCTCGAATGTCCTACATGTCATACACCTAAGACGATGGCAGTCTGCTCAATCTGTCGACTACCTGTGAAAGGTGAGTCGTTTATGGTGTTTCTGTCGCTCTACTTCTGACTGAGCATTCTCAGGTCTTTCAAGAAATTGTTTTCACTGTCATCATATCTCCCATATTTCGTGCTGGGATGCCCTGGAAGTACCGATATGCCCCACCGGTTGTGGTTGTTTGTGCAATGGCTTCCCTTACTCGAGTCAAGAGAGTAACTTGACACGTCCATCGACAAGACTTGCGTTTTCGCCACCGGCTCCGACGGCGTTGGTTTTGTCATGATAGACGCCCTGAATGTAAAGTAGTCTTGCTTGTGAAGCGTGAGTCTCCCAACTTGAGCAGGATTCATAAACAAAGCACTGACCTCTCAATGATTTAGACCGAATATGTGGATGGGTTAATTTGTATTGTAATGTAATAACAGTGCAGGGTGATGCAAGCCGCCCATTCGTTCTGTCGTAGGACCTTGCCAGTAGATGATCAACCAATATATTCAACTGCTCAGCGCTCAACAGAGCCAGAAGTAGTGATTACCTTGAACGCGATCACGAACGATTCAGATTAATCTGGGCTTATTCCACGTCAGGTCAGCAAGCCAAAGAACTTCGTGTCAAATTGACGTTACAGATTGTGGGACAAGTGATGCTTGGGACCTTGTCAGCTCAAAGCTTGTTTATCAAAGCGAAACCCAATGACAGCGCAGCGTCAAAACTTGGGCAGCACTTGAACCTGGTATATTGTATAAGCCACGGGATATGGCAGATCCAAGGGTACTGACCATATCGGATTTGGAATGTAAAAGGATGAAAAAGAGACCAGTGATAATGCTGTTCAGAACATGAGGACGGCCACATCTGGACCACATAGTCCGCATCTCAAAATATGCTCACGAGAGCAAGGTGTATATATGAGCGATGAGGAACTGCTAAAACCCTCAACAGGATGGCTATTGATCAAAATTAGACCGAACACTTGAATGCGCCTCAATTAGCCTAGGAGCCTATGTGGGGCAAGTCTTATCGTGATCGAATGTTCGCCAATCACCTGCTGTATACTCAAACTCCATACCTGGGATGTTCGAACGTCCTGACAGCATTGGATCTATCTTCAATGGTACACAGCTTGTTGATACTTAAATATTAGCATGCACTTGCTTCCGCGATTAGGACTGACGCGAACACCTATCAGGGGACATAGCTCAGTTGGGAGAGCAGTAGACTGAAGCATCGAGCGTGTTCTAAAGGTCCCGCGTTCGATCCGCGGTGTCCCCATTCTTTTGTCCCATTCATCTTGGATGGATGTGTTGGTTGGCTGGCATCTCACAAAGTACTTCTACCACCGCCCAGCATAGTCTCAAGATGTCCATCCACCCTGCTTATATCCACTAAGCTGTGTTTCTATTTCTCTGAGAAAAATTTGATAGCGCGCTGCACGTTGGGTCAGATTCCTGCGTCAGCTTTCTCATACAATCTCAATGTTGCTCACATAGTAGATGACTTCTGAGTGCCCTGTATGCTCCCATACAGGCCTTTGATAGATTCATCGGAGCGTCACTGCTAATTGCTATTCCTTTACCACTTTTTGTTTAAGATGGTGTACGGGATTTCTCGTTTCTCGGGCTGTCGTACCATCCAGATGATCGGCTATATCTTCTATTCTAGGCTGATCACTCCGTTTCTGAAGGCTGATGGAATTGTGCCTTATTTATGCGTTCTATCATTTCCAAGACCCTGGTTTCTGGCGCTCAACGATAATAATCATCTAGCAAGGGCTGAAGGATTTGGAAAGGACATAAGGTGGGGCGGAGGGGCAGCCAGTAGAATGGAGCAAAGGGACTCTCTCTACATTAACCCATGGAGTAAAACCGATTGCATTGTCAAGTTCACCCTTCAATCTAATTTCTTGGGGTGTTCATCCTGGTCGACACATTGAGTCCTGTCGGGATTGGGGAAACGCGGCTACCCTGACCAGTGAGTTTTCTAGATTCTGGAAATCGCCTGAAGATTTCTATGCGCTTTTGACGGCAGTATGTGTCGAACTGTCTGCTGCACGCGTAATCAGGACGCCAGTTGCGGATATTCTTTCCGACTTCTGGCAGCTTCTGGCTGGTATCAATCGAGCTATTTTGAGCTCTGCCTCTCATGTCCCACGGAGAAAATAAAAAACCAATTAATTCTCCGGTGTGTACACAAGTCTTCGTCGAGTATATAAGAGCCTACATTAGGCTCGTTGAAGAACTCCAACTCGACCCACTCAAAGTCTCTGCTTCACTAATCTCATACCCCAAGAGATGCGCTTCGTTACAGTTTTCGCTGCTGTTATTATCACTATCTCCTCTTCTGCTGTGGCTGTTCCCCAGGAGACGGGCCCCTCATTGCCCATTTATTGTGAGTGCTATTACACTTGCGTGCTCAATCATCAGAGCTCATACATTTCTCTCTAGGTAACGCCACAGCTGTAAGTCAAAAATGATTTTGCAAAGGTGCTCAGTCATCGTTGACATCTCATGATGTCTTCTTTCGGGTCGTATTTCAATAGCCTTGTGAGTAATGAATATACCCCACTCCAGCCATGATTTATAGAAGGCTGACTCATCCATACTCAACAGGCCCCAAGGGCTGGACCTGCTGCGGTCCTCTGACAGTCCAGGGAGGACAGTAAGGTCTTCTTTACTTTGGCTTATATACTACAATTCTAACCTCCTTCCAGTTGCTGTGTTTGCGGTGGCGATCTTGCGTGCCCCTTCTAAGTGCTGTGTTGGAAGGCAAAGTCATAATCTCTTGTTCTGAGTTTATTAGCGCAGAAGAGGCTCAGTACTGCTGAAATTTGACTGCTCCGTCATGTGTGCTGAATGTAAGAATTGACTTGCGCGTTTACAACAGCTTCGACCGGAATCCCAGATCTCCACTCTACCTGTGTGAACTTGACAAAGGCGCTGCTACGCCTTGCCCCATTTCCTCGACCTGGCGGTGATATGCCAATGACCCAAAGGTCTCAATTGCATATTCCAGATCCAGGAAAAGTCAGACACACTTGAATGCAACTAATACTCGAAATCATTGAAAACCACTCCTGCAGCAATCGAGATACTTATCCGATGCTCAGAGCGATTAATTGGTTACGGTGTAAAAGCCAAGTTCTCTGGATCACATAACAACTCGATGCCCCGCGACAGATAACGTATCCCAGGGAGCGGAAAGGAGAAGAGGCCTAGTCAATATGGCCTTACTACTTTCCCCTTGAACGTAGAAGAAATCTTACGTGTCTACAGGTAAGCTGGGGCTGCTTGGTTGAGCGGAATAAATGCGCGTTTCGGGGAGTCGTTCAGGGTCAAGGCGGCACAATTTGAAAGTCGGATCTGCGGTGGAAAGAATCATCTCGCCGTGACTGATTTGCGCGGGTGCTTGAGCCATTTTGTTGTCAAAGGTGAATTTAACTGAGGTAGAAGAGGCTTGTCACGGTGTTTTCGTAGATTGCAGCGCTCAAAATCCTTTGCTTCTCCTGTTCCACCAGACCAACGAGCGATACAACATTGAAAGACGATACTTGTTTATCTGGAGAATGGGATTTCGAGAGATGGAAGTATTCGAGGGATGTAGTAGGTCATGACGTCAAGATATTATTGCAGGGTTCAGCGTAGCCAAGGATTGGCGGGGTCGACAAGGAAATCCACGAATGAAACACGGTAAAACTGAGGCAATGAAGGTCCCAGCCCAGACGCCCGCTAAATTTGAGAACCGAATGTAATTTGTGACAAGACACCTTCAAATGAAATCCCGAGAGGATAAGGCTCAGAGGCAGATGACAGATCCAGCAGCCGTCTGGTGCCCACTGGTCAAAAGAGAAGTTGTCGCTAGGATTGATCGTTGGACAATTGGCAACATCCAAATCGCCATAACC
This sequence comes from Leucocoprinus birnbaumii, assembly GCA_027627405.1. Lineage (NCBI taxonomy): Eukaryota > Fungi > Basidiomycota > Agaricomycetes > Agaricales > Agaricaceae > Leucocoprinus > Leucocoprinus birnbaumii. The sequence continues at coordinate 8,114 of JANIEX010000636.1, forward strand.
CTCTCCATAATCAAGGTGTTAAGTAATTCAAGTCCGGAAAGGTGCATGGTGGCCCAGCTTCTTTTCCTGGCATTTGTTCATCTGGAGGCAGGACCGGTTGGTCCTGAGAGCCGAACAGATCTGCGCCTGCAAGGGATGAGGATGATGTGATAGGGAGTCACGAATAAACGGTCGGCCATATCCACTGGCTGCTTTATGTCACTTGGGGAGGTTACGGTGCAGGGGACTCCATTGTATGTGAATATCATTGAAATGATTGACCAGGTGTCGTCAACTTATGTAGCCATCTGCCTCGCGCGATTCATGAATGTCTATTACAGGGCGAAAGAACGAGATTGTGGGAAGGCAGTGAACGTGGCCTCTGCGGCTTGGGACGACTAAAGAATCCCGAGGCGAAGAACATTCTGTCGTTTGTGAGTGACAGTTGCAATAAGCCGTATCAATGACAAGATCGTCCAGGTTTTCGAAAGCGATTGCCATGTTTGATTGGGCTCGTTGTTCTCGGAGAGAAGAAGAGAGTGCTGGTACAATAGCCCTAGTCTCCCGTAGTCAGACTCATGATCGGCGTCTTATTTGTTGACGATACCTGATATGACCATTGACAACAGCTCGTGTCGCGACGGTGGGCGAAAATCAACGAGCGTTAATTTGCTGGCAGGCTGCCGCGTTTGTTCCGAAGAAATCAATGATGTTTATGTAAGGCTGGAATAGCGTAGGCCGTGGATATTCGCTGGCATCCGGTGCTTCTTGCACACTGCTGGATGTTCTGTCAAGGTCTCAAGAATGCTCTGTCCTAGTGATAACATTGCGAGCCAGACAATGATTTCTATAGTTTGTTATCCCTGGTTCCGGAAATCCCCATGAAGGCTCGCCTCCACGATGACTAGTCCACAAGCTTCCACAAGTTACTCCGCTTGCCTCCCAGGCCACCAGAGGCCACCAGACATTGTAAATTTGGAATCTCCTTGACCCTAAGCCTAGGGTGATGTTATGATGCTATTCGATCAATATCTGGCCCTCTATATCAACAAAGCAGAATTTTGCCGGATTTTTTTTGTACTGTGCTCTCCGTTGCCTGCTACTTCCGCCACCTCTGTTCGTGTTTTGTACCCCACTTTGAAGACCTCCAACGTCTATCAATAATCAACATGAATAAGGTAAAGTATTGAGGGAAAGAGCATTGAAATTTCGGCAATCCTTCGGTTACTAACAGGACTTGCAGTCGAGACGTCTCTCAGCAATCGGTATTACAGAATCAGCTCGCCGCTGTGTCGTACTACAAGATTCCTTCTACTCCAGCAGGTGCTTTCCTGATCTGGGGAAAGACAAAATAACGGATAGGCCGGCTGACGTTGGAGTCCATTGATTGCGGGCTTCATAACACTCGGCTACGTCTCCGGAGAGCCCACGGCTTGTCTGTGCAATGCAACCCTACCTTGGAAAGCGGTGGCATGGCCTGGCCTTTTTTCGGCTTGACAAAGCCAATGTGGCTTGATCACTTCACCGCCGTTGCGATGATGAACGAAACTTGCGCTCGGCCTATTTTCCCCTTCACTGTCCCACGCCAGCTCTGTTTCAGTGAAAACATCCTGGCCAGGAGATCTCTCACTCTCGTAAATGCTTCCCACAACGGATCACATCCCCGTGTTCAGTCCGAACTCTAGTCAGCCGATGTCCCCAACTCTTCGGCGGCTGAGGTTTGAATTCGGCAACTAGGTTATTCTTAGCGAAACTGAAACGTACAAGCTTTGAGCAAACGTATCGTAGTGGTGTTTACAAGTCGTTGAAAATGCTTAAAAGGCGCAGCCCCTTGCTGAGTTCCTCATCCCAACATCCTCAACAAATATGCGATTCACCAGCTTGCTCACCGCTACCGCTCTCATCTTCACCTCTGCTGTCATGGCAATTCCCCAGGGAGCTGGAGAAATTGTTTACTGTAAGTCAACCTGATTATCGTTACAATAAGCTGTTCATTTACTTTTCCTCTAGGCAATGACAACAACGTGAGTGACTAACATATAGACTTGCAATACCTGGATTATAATTTTGATTCGTGCCGTCCTCGCTTATAGCCCGAAGTCTGTAAGTACACTATTTGATTTCTTTTGGGATTCTATTGTTAAAACCATCGGAACAGGCGGTGAAGGCTACCTTTGCTGCGGCCCTTTCACTGATCATATTGGGCGGTAAGTCTTACTTTTTATCTTCAAAAATGCTATCCCTTTCTAACGTGTACTCCACCTCCAGCTGTCAGTTGGCCGGGCTCTTCTGCGAAGCATAGAAACCATTGGATAACGTTGAGATGTGTACCACAACAACGCAATAGACGCTATCTTAAATCCAGATTCGCCGAATTGTAGATCGTTTGAAAAGTGTCCCAGATTCGGAACGCCTCTTTCATTTTTTGCTCCAGCGTACCTTCTTGCGGAGACTTAAAGTATTCTGAAGCTCCAAAGCTCAGATATCTACCCAGTAATTATGGACACATCATATGGGCATCTGGCTCGAGAGCCTCCGTGACACTGGCTCTGTGCTTCAATTACTATGAAACTAACTTCGAGCGCCAAGTTCCCGACAGTTTGGAATTTTGGAGTCAACTGTACCCGGGAGTGAGCCCGGGATGCCGTTTGCCATTACACCTATGAAACCCAGTTTTCGAAGACTCATAGCACCTGACTCACATGCCATCCCTTACCTGGTTTGTCTCATTGTTTCGACGAGATTCATTCCATTTTAATTCCGCAGAATCCATTTGATCCACCGACCGACTCTCGATATAAATAGCGGCATAGTCTCTTGATGACCAAAATCAAACTGAAATTGAAATGCTAAATTTATCGTCGATGTGTTTTCCCGTGTTCCTCTCAATTTCCGCAAAGATGTGTATCCATTTAAATGAAAACCGTACCTTCCATTGTTCGTCTCAGGTACTGGCCGCGCAGCGTCTCATGATACAGATTAATTAGCTCCAGGTCGTTACTGATATGTGTCTCAATTGAGTGATTGACGCGATGCGTGGAGTTTGTTAGGCTCTCTTGCGGCTCTCTCACATAAAAAGGCCTGCAATGTCTCAGCTTTCATTAGTCTCTCGGCCTACAGGATGCGCTTCACTACCGTCTTCGCTGCCACTATCATTACATTGGTCTCTTCGGCTATGGCCGAACCCCAGGGAACGCCCTTCTTACCTGCTTATTGTGAGTTCTGGTTCATCTAATCATGCTCAACCCAGGTGCTAATATTCATCTCCAGGTAACGCAGCTTCCGTGAGTGAAATAATCTGAGAAGAATAGCTAAAAATCATTGACGACCTTGACTCACTTTGACCCTCGTGTGCCGCCTTGTTAATGTTCTAGCCTTGTAAGTAGCTTGTCTTATTCGACCGTTTACCCTACTACGTCTTGTGGCTCACTCCGAGCTTTATTAGGCCCTTATGGTTGGAGCTGCTGTGGCCCTCTTACTATTCACGGGGGACAGTAAGACTTTGTTCATTATCTCTTGGGTCTGCAGTTCTGACCACCACTTAGCTGTTGCAAGTGCGGCGGACCCAACGGCGGTGCATGTCCTTTGTAGACGCTGGAAGGTTGATGTTGAATGTTGAACACTGACGTCCGACTGGGCTGGGGCAGCTGATCTAATGATTCGCAACTCCTGTCTCATGTAAATTTACCATCACAACGTTAGCCTGGTACCCGTTTTGACAAACCCATATCCCTTATCATATCCCCGCTGGTCAGTGAAGAGAAGAGCTCGAATGCCTGTCAATGCCGTTCCTAGGCAATTATTTTGACGGAGGCAGAAAGTAGTGCCACATTCGAGTAGTTGTATGTAATTCATAGGTCCGTATGAGAGGGATTTCTAAATCTATTTACGGCACGGAGTACTTACGCAGCTACTCTGGGACCGCCGCCTGTAGCGGATGAGTGTCAGCATCGCAGCTCGGCATTCGAAGGAGACTTAAAGTCTGGGTCAGCAGTTGTTACACCCTAACACACTTCATCAGATATGCGCCTCTCATCCATATGGAAGAAATACTGTGCAAAAACCCTCTGTGAAAAGTGTACAGGTGTGGCTAAGAAATCAGCAACTTCCTGATTGGTAAAATTTGCGCAGGTTTCAATTTGAACAGGTTGAGGTTATCAGATCAGCAGGTTGGAATTTGTGATTTGTGCAGGTTTTAAATTGACAAGTTGATATAATGTAAAAAAATGCAGGTTGGAATTTAAGCAGGTTTGATTTCTGCAAGTTCTGAAACTTGCAAGTTCAGCCTCTCAAATATGCAAGTTGGTTAAATCCATTTTTCCGTAATTAGTGTATTTGTTGCGGATCACTGGAGCCGTGTATTTCTGATCTGAGTTCGAAATTGGAGTGGTGAGCATCAATACATATCGGTAAAGTGCCGCACTCGGCCTCTACTGCGGCATTGCGGCATTATCGGCTACCTTATTCTTATGAGTCTTCTTACAACCGCTCGAGAAAACCTGTCGAACTTCAAACTTGCCTATAACTCAGAAATCTCAACCTTGACAATTCTCAACTTGTATGTTTTTGAATACTTGTCAACCTGCACAATTTCTGAACTTGTACAAAACCCGTTTTCAAACCTGCATTTTCTTATTTGCACAAGGAAACATGCAGGTTACTCATGAAGAAATTGAGATCAACAGGTTTGAGTAAACCTGCCGATTTTTGAGCCAACTTGTTGAAAATAACACATGGTATATTCAACCTGTACAATAAATGTTTTTTGCACAGTATTTCGCCCATACATCCATCCTCGTTGCTGCAATTGTCACCTTTGCTTCTGCAGTTATCGCTCTTCCGCAAGGGACGCCGCTTTTACCCGATCATTGTGAGTACGATTATCTTATAATATCAACTTCTGACTTACACTTGCCTCCAGGCAACGCAGAGCAAGTGAGTGACACATGTACTGATGTTATGGAGTTAGAAGCTGACCTGACCATCTCTAACCTTGTCATCTCTCTCCCCCTTAGCTTTGTGAGTATTTCCACTTGCATCATATTCCGTTTGATTTCAATTGATTCTTGATCTTGAATAGGCCCTGCGGAATACTCGTGCTGTGGTCCCTTTACAATTGAGGGTGGATTGTAAGCTTAAAGTCTCGACTCTCTGGCGGTAAAGTGCTAATTACTATCGACAGCTGCTGCAAATGTGGTGGGCCAGGCGAAGGTCCATGTCCTCTGTAAACAGTGCTAATCATGGTGGATCCAAGCCCGGAGAGATTGACAAGTCACCGTTAACGATCTTTCTCGTATTATGCCACCTCCTGAGCCCTGATGAATAATACTCTCGTCTGACACCCTAATGGAAAGCCACATGTCCAGAATATGTGCAACATGATTCGTCCAAGAAACGACATATATACTCAGCCAGGTTATCCCAGACATCAGATGTAAACACGAGTAGAGAAAAAAGTGTCAAGTTATGGTGATACTATAAACGGCACGCCATCTTATTTATTTTTGCGCGAACCTACAGCAACGGTCCGCTATCTTTTCCTCGAATAGTACCCATTGCTTCATTGAGCATACTTTCAAGCGCTGCATGGTGCCTCGTAGATTCTTTGACCATATCCTCGAACAGAGACCGAAAAACGACCAAACAATCCTCCAGAGCGGGATGCATGTCACCGAGGACCTTGGATTGTTTGGTGAGACGTTTGGCGGACCCTTCTTCCTGATCGTTGTGCTCGCTCTGATCACGCTTGCGTTTGGGAGCACCAGAGAATCCTTTATCCGTCTGGGAAGGGTTATCGGCGACTTCGTTCTCTTCTCTCTCAGTTTCGGAACTGGAGCTAGCCTCTGAGGGCTTTTCGCATTTAGCCTTTCTGTAATTGCAACGGAGGCATCCTCGAGCATTAGATCCACTGCGACGCCAGCAATGCAAGCCATCCTTGACACAGATAGCACATCTATCTCGAGAGGGTTTCCAGGATGCAGATTTATGGTAAAGGCACCCGTCCTGTGCGACAGTGTACTGTGGTTTCCACTGCTTAGCACAGCTTGGTAATCGAGTAGAACTTGAGAACTTACTTTGTGGACAGGGTTGTTGTTTTGTTTACTTGCCCATTTCTTGTCCGCTGCTACCTCTTCAGCGGTAAACGCCTTTTCCCTATTCTCCATGTAGCAGATTTTTGGCGCATATTGTGTAGCAGGATAGGCGACACCATTTTTTGTTTCTTTGACAAAGGGAAGCGGTTTTCCGTCATTCTTCCACTGTGAACGAAAGACGCGTAGCTCTGGCGCTGCTCCAGAGTCAGATTTGTCGATGCGTCTGGTGCGTATATCCATAGTCATTTTCTCCAATTTCTTGGGAGTTGTTGTCACTTCTACGCAGCTGAATACAAGATGCGTGCCTGTGGTTTTAGATCGTTCCGTACAAGTGTTCGTTTGCTCCCCACCGTCCACGGCCTTTTTCATCGCGTCCGCACTAGTCGTGCGTCTCGGCACAGACCGTAGGGGTACCTTGGTCGAGCGGACACCAGAATCTTTTATCGAGTTTTTCCTCGAGACAAGCGCTTGTTTCTCCTTAAACAGGCGTTTTTCCTCCTGTCTTTTACGATCAACTAGGCGCAAACGAGAGAGTTCCCGTTCCTTTTTCTCGGCGGCAGCTTGATCAAGTTTCCATTGGTCGAGCCTAGAGTAGTACATATCAAGCTCTTTGAAGGATAATTTCATCAAGTCATCCTCAGAGAGGAACTTGAACTCCTTGAGAGCGTGAGCTAGCATGATGAGCGGAAGTAAAAGACTCCAGAAATCCAAGTTCATCCAATTACGTTCAACACCCAAGTTCGATGAAGCTAGCGGTCACGCGCCCAAGACCAAATCCGGCAATTGATCTATTTTGGTATTTGCCGTGTCACACGGGCAATCAGCAGCTAAAAAGGAGAAATAGCCCCTAATCGCGTTATCACTATTACTATCACCTTCAGTAAATCATGGTAAGCCGACATCGCCTTGGTGAAACGCCGCTCGTTACTCAAGCAAATGATTATCAGGGAGTACAAGTAGAAACTATTCGGCAAGGGGACGGGGTGAATTTCCCAAAGTCAGGCGGTAAGCAACGAGCTGCTTCTCTAAGATCACAGAGAGTCCTGATCTTTCATGATCATCTCTTTTATCGCAACCAGATAGTGTGACGATCCACTATTCTGGCTTCCTTAAAGATGGGAGCAAGTTCGACTCTAGCGTTGACCGGTAAGCTGAAATACGATCTTCAAGGTCGCGTCGTATTGATCTCGACACGATCATATGAAGGGGTTCGCCTTTCTCGACTCAGATCGGTATTGGAAATGTAATTAGAGGATGGGATGAGGGTACGATTATCAGTGATGATTATTTCTCCTATGCTGATGTCTACCGCTGTAGGCGTGCCCCAGTTGTCTCTTGGACAGAAGGCCAAGCTAATCATCTCTTCCGATTATGTATGTGTTGTTATTGCCAGCTCTACCGGTTCGTTGTTTCCTCACGAGAAATGACTCTAGGGTTACGGCTCACGCGGTGCCGGAGGAGGGAAAATTCCACCTAACGCCGATCTCATTTTCGAGGTTGAACTGCTTGGTATCAACGACAAGAAAGTTAAACCCCAATAGAGAACGACTATTGAGTGTAGTAGCTATTGTTGTCTCAAATGTAGGAAATAAACTGAAGATGTTCACGCGACAACACTACTTGACTTTCTCCTCTTCTCTGTGCTTCGTATCTTCGCGCGGGAATCCATATTTGATCTCACGATTGACATCTGGAACTATCAGAACCTAGAAAGGCAATCGTCCAGTCGGCGGTGATGGATTAGTAACCCTATCCCAGTTCTCCACAGACGAATTAACCAATGGTCAGTCTAGCAGCTTCAACGGTCCAAAGACTGATTGGAATCGTTCGTGCTCCATCTAACAGCCGGTAGAACATCAAGTCACGCAACCAGGAGACGGGGTAACCTTCCCGAGGAAAGGAGGTATTTCTGCTGCCTTACATCCTCAACACAGGCTTGTTGATACATAATCTAGACAAAGTCAAATTCCACTACGTTGGGAAAGATAGCGCAGGAAAAGAATTCGACAATACTTACACTGATCAGTAAGATCTAGACATATAATACAGCTCGATGCTTCCCGCTGATCATACGTCCAACACTGCCTAGTGACCGCCCTTTCGAGACGGAAATTGGTACGGGGAAGGTGATCCAAGGTTGGGATCAAGGTGGGTTTCTATGTCTTCAATTGGATAGAGGCTGTTAAGCCACAGATTCTGTGCTGACGGTGGCTGTGTGTTAGGCATCATGAAGCTCTCGAAAGGAGAGAAAGCACGATTGACTATTACTCCGGATCTCGTAAGTTTCAAGATCACTGGGCCATAAATTTGCGGTTGAATATTGACGATGATATATGGTTTTCAGGCGTTCGGAAGTGAAGGGATGCCACCGGTCATTCCGGCGAATGCGACCTTGATCTTCGACATTTGGTTGCTAGATATAACTCCTCGGCGCCACTAGTATCTCCAGTGCTCCTTCCGGTTAACTCATGGCTTTTAACGTTGCATTCTTGGACTTCGGCTCTTTTCGATGTTTTGGAGCTTGTAGTTTGTTCATTTTTGGGCTTATATGTGGACCAGGGCTTTTCGTTTCAATAATTGTATTTCTCTTCATAGCGAGAACGGTTAGGCTGGCCAAAGGGATCCATAGTAGCAGCGATGTATTTTTTGAGTATTCTATTTCTCCTCTAGCTTCCCTAGAGAGAACTGGGCGCGGGAGATCGTTCTGTAGACTGTTGATGATGGGTGTCGGGAATGACCTCATCGTCGATGACGTCACCAATTAAGCACAGCGCCATGCGCTTCGGCTTCTTCTGCATAAGAACTCAAGGCTGCTCCAGGATTTGGATTTACCAACTCTCACTTACTCTTAAACACCTTACACGAAACCTAAAGACATGGTAGCACCTGTTGACGGAGCCGCTACGGCACCAGACACCAGATTTACCGATCCTAGGAAGAATTCAGCGCTACAGAACCATGTGGCGTTCTTTGACCGTGACGGTGATGGAATCATTTGGCCCTCTGATACGTTCGTACTTTCTTTTACCTATTCTCTGGTCCCTTACAGGCCCAACAGGTTCTACGGAATGCGAGAAATACAGTTTAATTTATTCTGGACCATCGTTTCTGTGCTTGTGATCCATGGAGGGTTTTCTTACATGACATGGGGAAGTTGGTTACCGGACCCGTTTTTCCGACTCAAGATCAAGCACATGCATCGGGTGAGTACAATGAGTGTTCAAGTGGCATTTTGCGATTGAGGGACATGATATAGGCGAAACATGGCTCGGATTCGGAATCATACACAACCACTGGAGAATTCGATGAGAGTCGCTTCGACAATATCTTCAATATGTACTCCAAACCACCACACGACAAAATCTCTTTTACCGAGGGTGTACGAATGATTCACGGTAATATGAACCCATTCGACCCTGTGAGTCGTGCCCTTGCCTTGTCACATGAGATTATGCTTAGTCGATTATAGTTTGGGTGGTCGGCGGCTGTCTTCGAATGGTGGGCTACGTATTACCTCCTCTGGCCTGAGGATGGTAATTGTCGAAAAGAGGACGTTCGAGCGATTTTCGATGTAAGTATTACATACTTGGGATAGTGATGGTCATTTTTTACCATGTCGTCTCCTAGGGTTCTATCTTTTACAAGCTTGCCAATCGTAATCAACCCAGCTACGCTGATGCACTGAAAGGCTATAATGGAAGATGATCTTGGATGCACAACGAATATTCGAATCTGCTTTTCTGTATAACATATCTCCTGTGTATTATTACCCCGCCTCGAATAGAAACGAGGCCCTCTCGATCTCGAATGTTGACCAGAAACGTGACTTGCTAACTAGAAAATAAATAAAACATCTATCGTTTGAATCAGTCACTTCAGCCGTCGACGGTCGTCTATATTCTCCTTTCATCTACAGTAGTGAGTTACGATGGTGGCACCCGCAAAAGCCACTGAAATCGCTCCTGGAAACGGGTGGTCGGAGGACTCCAGAAGCGCTCCAGATAGTGAACTTCAACAACATGTGGCGTTCTTCGACAGAGACAAGGACGGGATTATCTGGCCTATTGATACGTGCGTCTGAAAGGTATTCGGACTCCCTGCGAAGCTCATTCATGCAATGATTGTAGGTTCGATGGCCTACGCAAAATAGGCTTTGGGTACTTTTGGATTATCTTCGGCGGTCTGGCTATCCATCTCGCGTTTTCGTAAGTAGTCCTGTTCGGTAAATGCATATATCGTCGGATTAACCACGCCTCTTCGGGTTCAGATGGCTTACTTGGGGTACATGGCTTCCTGATCCTTATTTTCGCCTCAAAGTCAATCGTATGCACAAGGTCAGCCTTATTTCCTCTCTTCGTAGCGCATATACGAGGTTTATAACGAAACTGCAGGCCAAACATGGCTCAGACACCGAGATCTACACCGGTACAGGACAATTCGACCCAGACAGATTCGACTATATGTGGTTCATGTATACGGAGGAACCGCATACGCATATAACATTTTTGGAGGTGTGTACGATGGTTCGAGGAGATTATGACCCTTTTGACTGGGTGCGTTTTTGACTGAATGACTCTCGTTAATCATGTTGATGTCACGGCGTGAATAGTTTGGCTGGATGACGGCGACGATTGAATGGGTTTCGCTGATGGTTCTGCTTGACAAGGGCGACGGAAGAATGTCGAAGGAGGATGTTAAGGGCGTTTAAGATGTGCGTTGTTCTTTCCGCAAGCTTGTCATAACTAACGACGATCCAGGGAACGCTGTTCTGGAGGCTCGCAGAGCAGAACAGGCAGAAGGGGGTCGTCGAATCGAAGAATTCGTCAAAGAAGAATAAAAAGCGGAAGTAAGGGGTGGGGCTTGGACTCGAGGCCATTAGAGATTGTGGATTTCTTTTCTCCATTACCGGCGTACGACGCAAAGTACTTGTCAGGATAATTCTAGAATCCGAGAATCACGATGGGGGGTTGAACACAACACCTCGACAGCAAGGTGGAGGTGACACTGAAAGCTAAGGTAAGAATTCTAATGAGCCAGTCACATAGGATCCAGTCCCCCGTCGAGAACATCACATAGGTGATAGCAGGTGGACCCCCGCTACCTTCATAGAAATCCTCCGCACCAGCGTACACACTTGCCCAGCACACAAGTCGAATCAAGCTCAACATGCGGAAAAATCGGACAACCGATTCAACCGAGCATCTTCGATTCGATCAACCCATCCACATCCACTATAACAGCGAGATTTGGATCCAAAAAGGAACGATCGGAATAGAAGTAGCAAGAAGCACACTAAGAAGGCTTTGAGAGAACCCCTCATGGGAGGGAGAAGTGATGTATGATGTAGGTATCCACATCAGAAAAAGCGTGTCCCCTCGAGAGATCCAATAGCAATATTGTTCCGTCGGTAATAGTTAGTAATTAATCAATTTGTGGGCTCGGAGAGGTATAGAGTCTAGAGTCTGGACGTCGTGCGCGATCAGCTGATGTTTCCTTGGCAGTGTCAACCGGTAGGTTTAGGAATCCCGCGATCCCGCGAAGGTTTGGTTGTTTGAAGAGTGGTGAAAGAGGAAGGAAAGCTGTCGAATTTGTATTTCTGGGGGAGATGAAGGGGAAGGGGGGGAGCGGAGTTGAGTGGCTGGAACTGGCTGGAAGACGTCGTGTTGGTTAATTGGAGAGGTGGTTTCTCATGGTAAGGGTTGAGGACGATAGGGGGCTCGTAGGAACGGCGAGATGATTGTGATGGTAGTGACGAGAAAATAACTATTCCTTGAGGCTTTCAGTGTCTCCGGATATGACAAGTCGCTGTACCATAGCTAAGGCCGAGAGTCGTCAGGTTCATCCGAGGATGGAGAAAGGCAGAGGAGTACGAAGTGGCTCAGATGCTCTTGCTAAAATTAAAGGATCGCGGGAAGGGCCCTAGGCTATCTTGTAATGGGAAGCGCTGTTAGTCAAGCTAGCTTCAAGAGGAGCTATGCGGAGACTCAGAGAGGCTATTAGGTTGAGCCTTTCAGGGGAGATTAGGATAGGATAGTAGACCGAGGCGATGTTCTTGCTCGACTTCGGCCTTCCGAGGACCACATGAAAGCTGTTAACATGGGTATAATGAGCATTTTGCTGTTAGCGAGTAAGGAGATACTCTAGTGCATTTTGACTCGCATTCGGTTTGAACCGTGGTACCTCGTGCAAAGGTACTGAAAGTCGAGTACAGAGGGAATGCCGTTCGTGCGTGCTGGGTCGAAGCGTTCACAAGTCCCGGGGTATACAGTTGGCTGTCAAACTCTTCGCGGGAAGGATCTCGATAAGCGGAGTCGGAAGAACACAAGGTAGGCCTCGAGGCAATAAGATGACAGGGCCGGGAGTGGGGAGAAGTAGAGAGAGAGATAACGTCGGACAGTGGAGCTGTTGTCAACACAAGTTTTTGATACGATGGTTGCGTTGATCGCACATCGAAAGATCCAATAGTAAGGGAAAACAGCTTGGCAGAACTAAGTTTTCGAGTGTCGTCCCGGTATTCCGAAGGAGCCTGACAATTCGTTCGATGTCCTCTCCTTCTGGCTACAGAAGTGAAGCTTTGCTGAGTATGTCAATATATGTAATGCTATTTCCGGACGAAGCTGGGGAAGACGGGTGAAGTACCCTAGTGCGGGTATTACATATGTTAACAACTTGGTCGGAAGTCGAATTGTCGATTGGGAGGGATATGATTTTGAGTCTTCGGGCTGCCAGAGGTGAGTGTCGTTTGACTAACTCAGAGTTAGCGCACAGTAGAATTTGCTTTCGCTGGCGTGCCTGAGTGTCCGTCTGTCCGTTCCGTCGAGCTCTCGGAGATGATAGACTCCAGTGAAAAGTGTCATATAGGATACTGTGGCGGGTGAAGACTAGAGAGCATCTACGAGTGGACGTGCACGCGGGAGGTAGTACAAAGCCTGGTGAGTGGGTCGCTCGATTCCTGATTTCCTGATGCCCATAATACTGCTTGACAGAGAATTTACAACAGCATTCCTGTGAAGTGGGTATAACGTTTTTGTGATTGGGAATTTTTTGGGTTCATACAGTCGTGAGCAATAAAGGGTCATCGACGCTCGTTATGACTCTCGTAGGCTCCAACATGTTACCAATTATGAATTTTCCATCTAGAATAAAAGAAGTCGTTTAGAGAATGCAGGGAATGCATGTTACGTGTTATGTCAAGAGAGAGAGAGAAAGAGAGAAAGAACTCACTAGGTCCGTCATTTTCGTCCGCTCTCCAGATCGCCTCCTTCATATCCTTCGCGACTCCAGTTACAACATGTCTACTAACGAGTCTCTCACGCGCCTTGATCGCGTCTACAGAGACGAACCACCTTTCATCCAATAGTTTACTAGCTTCAACCCAAGGTTCGATAGAAAGAAACGTGTATAGTCCTTCAATGACAACGATACGATGATGTGGGTGGATAGATACCGCATCGGGTGTTGGATCCTTTATTGCATGGTCGAACGACGGAGCGGTGATTATTGGCGTGGAAGGTGTGATGTCTTTCCGTAGGGAATGGATGAATTCGACGTAGGATTGACCGTTGAATGTCCAGTGCGCGCCTCGTCTGCCGTGTGCGAGTTTGGGATCTGGCATAGCGTCTAGCTCTGCACGGGTATAGTGCCAGCCATCTAGTCCGACGAGTATTGCTGCCTCTTCGGGAGAGTTGACGAGTAGCGAGGAGAGCTGTTTGGCTAGAGATAAAGCAAAGGTGGATTTTCCGGACGCTGGGATGCCTGCTATGCCTATAAGTAGACGTTTCTGAGGTGGTAACCTAGGCTTCAATCAGTCAGATAAATATCTGATAGATGCAAAAGATTACTCGTTGAGCTGTGCAACGAGAGTGGCAGCAAGCTCTGTGGCGATGGTGTCCATGGTCCTTGGTGGCGAGGCACAAGTATCATAACTATCAGGGTCGGTGCCAATAGGCTGGCTGTGATCTGTCATGTTGCACCGGGCGCTGTTGAATTGCTACGGTTTATTCCTTACCACCACCACACAATGGCTGCCTCTAGCTCAAGCGCAGTAGAACGCAGAATTAGACGGTGAGCAGAGCTCAGACTATCGAGTGGATGGCTCGATTCACGTCTCTGCAGCTCAGATCCTTCGACTATCCAGGACAAATTTCTCGTCGGCTATCAAGGCTGGTGAGTATGGGCGCTTGGCTGTGATCTGCGACTCAAAGCTCTGGAACTGGTCTACAGGTTCACCTGCGGAGGCGATGGAGAGCCAGTAGGGCCAGGTGAGAGCTCTTGGTGTCTGATCCTCAGGATCCTCGCCACTCAACGCTAGCTAAGGACATCACGGTTGGCTACACTGGTTCAACTACCCAATACCTGACGGCGGACGACCCAACACCGACATATGGCCCGACGTCTCTTCGTACTCTCCATCGGAGCTCTACCCAGCACCAGGTCTCAAAACCAGCTCAGGCGAACAGGCCTTTCTCTTTTCCTCACGAAACGCCAAAACCGTACAAAGGCGCGTTCATTACATTGTGGCGTTTATCTAGAACCCCCGACTGACAGAGAAAATGGTAGACATTTCCATTGGATGGCAGAGCACGGTATCGATGGCGCATTTCTCCAACGTTTTGCGGGTCAGACGGATATAGAGTACGGAAATGAGGGTATTCGGAAGATACGGGATGAGGTGGGAGATCGCGTTAGAGAGGCTGCAGAGAAAGAGGGTAGAGTCTTTGCGATAATGTGAGCTGCAACCCGCTCTACTCGCTAAGAGCGTTCTAATCGCTGCTACTAGGTATGACGTTTCTGGCGTTCCAGCCGATCGCATTGCAACAGTCCTCGAGCGCGATTGGGCACACCTCGTGCGCGTCAAGGGCGTATTGGACAGTCCTAATTATCTGAGGGAGAAGGGTAAGCCCGTCATCGCGCTATGGGGTAAGTCGATCTTGAGGATCATGTTAAGATCTCGTTCTGACAACAGAAAACACTATTCTACGCATACTTTTCTAATTGGCGATTTTCATGGACACCGCTATGCAGGCTTCGGATTCGAAGGAGCAAACCACACTCCTTCACTCCTCCGATCCATCATATCTCATATCCGCAACGTCACTCCTGGAGGCGCATACATTATGGCAGGTGTCCCTGCGCATTGGCGAACATCCGAAGGCGATGCGGATCGGAATCCTGAATTCGTTGATGTATGGTTGAATGACGTAGATGCTCTTTCGCCTTGGACGATAGGAAGGTATTCTAATGAGATTGAAGCCGATAGATTTGCGGAGAGTAGGATGAAGGGTGATTCTGAGTTGTTGAGGAAGAGAGTTGAGGAGGGTCATAAGAAGGTTGATTATGTGCCTGTCGTATTTCCTGGTGGTTCAGTGAGTCTTCACATGTTCTCGTTGATTACTGGGATTGAGGTGTGGCTGTAGGGATTCAATCTTTCAGAAGGAAAATGGGGTTTCAACGGGATTAAGAGAAATGGTGGACGTTTCCTATGGAAACAAGTTTACAACGCAAAGAAATTCGGTGTTCGAACGATGTACGGAGCAATGTGGGATGAGTGCGTTAATTTACACCACTATACCGATCATTCCGTCCCATCTCATTATTACCGTGTAACAGATATGATGAAGGAACGGCTTTCATGCCTGTCGTATCACACAAGCGACTCTTACCTCAATCAGACAAATATCAGTTTATGGCTTTAGACGAAGATGGTTATGATCTCCCACCGGATTGGTAAGACACCTCTCCCCCCTTTTTCTCAATAATATCCCCATTCATTTTCGGGATGAATTATTACAGGTACATGAGGATCTGCGGCTTCGCTGCAGAAGTTTTACACGACGAACGAAGGTTATTCGAAACATTTCCTTCCAAGGAATTACAAGACTATTGGTCCTCTCGACCCAAATACGAAGACGTTCCAGTGCATGTTCAGCCTGCGGCTTCGGGTTCTGGTGCCGGCGGTACTGCTGATGATGGGAAACCAAAGCCGGCGGGACAATCGTATGAGGAGTGGTTAGCTTTGCAGAATGAGGATAAGGAAGAGTTACCTCCGCCGCCTTATTCGTTGGAAGCTGAGCAAGCGGCGGCACCTGTCGCTGCTACTGCTGGTGCTGCCACCGCCGCTGCGGCGGCATCGTC
>JANIEX010000637.1:0-24177 GCA_027627405.1 Leucocoprinus birnbaumii
GGTTTTAGACCCATATCAGAGGGGCACAAAGCTTCATAGTGACCATCGGGGGGTGTCCCAATCCTTCCATTCAACTGGCTTTTTGATCCCTCGTACCGTGCCCAGCAAAAAACACGATAATGCCTATATCGCTGTGACGATCATTGTTCGAAGAGTTGAGCGGGACAGGAGTCAGGCTCTCTAAATCTTTGATGGCTTTAAGAATCGCCTCCCTAGTAGCAGCCTCGTCTCGGAGATTCATGATTCGATCATCGGGAACGTGTAGCTTCGTGGCCAAGTAGTTACTGAAATCGTCCGCATCCTTCACTGCGTTTTGTAATGATGGATAACGTTTGTCTTTGTAGGTATTTATTCCAATGACGAGAGCATAGAGGTCCGGGCGCTCAACGCCCTCGGATTGTGATTGCTGTGGGGCCGAGCTGTGGAAAGCAATGTCAGTTTAGGCTGAATAAAATAGGGTGATTGGGAAGATCTGCCAAGGGGGACAGTTGACACGTACGAATTGACCATTAGAACGTGTGTTTGTGAAACAGAGGCTGATGTCGAACGTCCGGGGTGCGTTGCATAGTGGAATGAAGGATAGTAGATATTATAGACTAAGTCTAGCGCCTGCCGCAGAAATCCGAGTTGTTCAATCTTGGACATCGAACGGACGCTGAGCTCACAGCCTAAACTCCACCGTAAACAGAATACGGAATACAGCATACAGCACACTGAGTACCGAAGTTCGAACACAGCCCATGGAGCACCGAACACAGAATCAGCAACAGCAGAATTTAATAATCGGTCAGAAGCCTGTCGATTCGACCAATGAGATATTGCTAACTTGCTCATAATAAATCGAGTTTGGCCTCCATCACTGTGGAAGTCTGTTAAAAATAGGTCAATCTCTGCGTTTGGGGTGACACGTACCATCATATGAGCATAGTTCATGGGCTTTGTGAAGGATTCGAAATTATAGAACCAATCCCTCACTGCCCCAGACTAACCGGAGCGAGTGCAGAGAGTCCACCAGAATTCCACCATCACCATGCAATGCATGCAGGAGGAGTCTATTATCTCCACCATAGTAAGACTCCCTAATCTCTGGTTTGAACGAGCCATAAACGAAAGTGAAGGTACGAAGCTTGACAGAGACGCTGGATGATTGCAGAGCAGTTGTTGATGCCACGAGGCGTTCTCGTTCAACATTCAAGCTTCAAGGATTGAACAGCTATTCAACGACGCTGGCTTAGCCTTCCGCGTTCCACTCAGATCCCACCATCAGATCTTCTGAGCCCAGCCGATCAGAAAACCCTTTGTTTGCGAGATTGAACGCTCTACGATGCTGAACAGCGTGAAGCACGCCAATCAGAGTTACCAATACAGAATATTATCAGGGTTATCGATCCCGACTTGTACACTCCTTGTAAATGACGTTCAGCAGAACTTTTATCTCTATATTAATCGTACCAAAACTCGTCACATCAGCTCAAGCTCTAATGGACGTACGCAAGATATTTTGTCCTTGCCCGTTTTTATGATAAAGCCGCTCTCCATCCACTCTGAACCTCAATCCCACTTATCAACCTTCGTACTCCCCCTCTCGAACAACCCAACGTGCATCTTCAATGCATTCCTCAAGATATGCGGTTCATGCCCCATGCCCCTTGCCAAACACTCGTGCAGTGCCCAATCATAGTACTATCCACGCCGTCAGGTTATATCACGATAATAGGAAAAGACAATCACGTACCTCGTGTAACATATCCCGATAATCCGGTCGGGCGTACTTCTCATTGATAAGCGGTGCCCGTTCTCGAGGGGCTAAGCCGCGAAGGTCAGCGAGCCTATGTTCGGTGACGGCGACATCGAGATCATGTTCTGTTCAGAAAACATGAATGGAAACGAATGATTGATCGGGTAAGATGTACGACGTACAGGTTTGGTCTACATGCGAAGCAAAAGAAACGGTGCAACTGATTCCTGTGAGATCAGTCTTCGTAGGAAGACTATAGGCAACAATCGGCATTGATAATCATGAGCTTGACGTGGAAGCGAAGGGTTCACGTACCTAGAAGGCGTATGCATAATCAACAACTTCGCATTCCTCAAGAAATCAGCCGAGCCCCCGATTCCATTTAACGTTCCCAAACCGAGGGCACATGTGGCATGACCATACTACACTCAAGATGATCACAGACCCGTATATAGGAGAAGGAAGTGGAGTTTGCACAATATCAACTTCTGGTGGCGTGTTCATAACAATGACACGGAGGCGTCAAATGATTTCGGGTGAGTTGGCGGCTTGTTGCAAGTGGAGGAGTAGTCTGTCCTTGTATGTAGCCCAATCTACGTCATGATGTGAGCATAAGTATCGAGAGAATATGGGTTTGACACGTACTCTTGTGGAACTGGTCAAACCTACAAACAACGGTTAATTCGTATCCGACATGGAGCACAAACAACTCACCCTCCCGGAGAGAACCGAATACTCGTAGCAGTAGCAAACGCCAGCTTCCCCCAATCAAAAAATCTCAGGCAAGTATCTAGAGAAACCCCCTCAACACGACCCCGAATCGATGTACAAATCCAAGCACTCACCCTGAAGAACCTCAGTCCACACCTGCACCTGCTCAAACGGACCCTCCGCAAGACCCCCAATAATCGAATTCGCAACGTTCCCGATCCTACTCTGCAACGGCAACAAACTCTTCGGTAATCTCCCACTCTCAAAGTCTTCGGACAAGAATTCAATTATATGGCGTGCTATGGTGCGCGAATTGACGTTCTCGGGTGTGTTAATGCCTGTGTTGTCGAATTTGGTGGGTTCGATTAGGGCGACGATGTGATCGGGGTCAATTTGGATTGCTGTGAAGTCGACTCGATCTTGTGGGTGTGTGACGACCTGTAAATGACAAGTCTAGTGCGTGTGCATTGATAAAGGGGCAACGTACGTAGGGTTGGCGATTTGGAGGTACAAAAGAGTGGTTAATGTCGTGTAGGCCCTCGAGGTTAGGGATACGCGTGTTGACTTCAATGATGGGCTTTTCTGCGGATTGAACGATCTCAGGTGTGGCAACGACGGACGCTCCGGGTACGACGTGGCCGTCCTCAGTGATGGTGGTGGCTTCGACGATCGCCCAGTCGAGTGGTTTGCAAGGGTCACCGTGTGTTTTACGAAGGTTGTAGTATCCGTAAATCAGATCCTGCGGGAACACTGACCAGCTTGTCAGCATCATCTCGCTCAGAGATATTGGTTGCGCACTCAATAAATGTTTGTTCGCGAAATTAATCCTGCCAGCATTGATACCTTTCTAACTCTCCTTGCCCATCCGATGAGGATATCTCCTCGCAATCACGTGCAATCTCGCCGATCGATCATCCATACCTGGTTCATCAGAAGCACCCAGAGTAAATTGAACTTCTTCTTTGTTTCCGGGGAGGCTTGAAGATCGTTTGACTCGACATGGTCAGCAATTTCCTGGACAGAAAAAGTGACGTCAGAAATGAGGATCAGAACGGAAGGAAAAGCAACGTACGGTTGGGAAAGTCTTGGGGTACCCAACTCCCGTGAAACTAGACCGGCCGATCCACAAGTAGCGTCAGTGACAGATTTGGCGTAAACAAGGCAGCGTACGTCGTCGTCGTTCTGTTGGTGGTGGTCAAGAGCATCGTACGTCTTCAGCCAGGTTTCCAGGCTCCTATGGTATTTTGCTGCAGGCAAACAGCTGTAAACAACTGGAACCTTGTTCGGCCTGCCAGCTTCTGGCGCGAGATGGCTTGGGTAGGAACCTGGTCTTCAGCACCATCTCCATCTCCTCCCTCGATTCTAGTCCTTAGTCGACTCATGGCTTCTATCGATAATCTTCCCAATGATGCTCTGGAAGTCACGCTTCTCCAGTGTTTTCCATCGACCGTCACGATGCTCGCCAGAGTAGCCCATCTAAGGCATCCACGGAAGCGATATAAACTTCAAGCGAGCCTTCAAATTGTTTGTCAACGGTAGAATGCTATAATGCTAGACTCTACTCGGATCTGGAGGAGCTCTCGTCCTTGAATCTGGCTGGGTGTATCGCAGCGTCGAGATCTTCTCTTGCTTTCATCTCTCCATTCAGTTTTCATCATACATGCTCAAGGGCATCGCGTGCTCCTGGGAACAAATGGATCTGTGTTTGGTCCATATCGGTATCCATCGGTTCCACGTCCAATCTCTTCAATAGCAAAGATCATTTCGACAACACTGCTTTCATCATTTATGAGCAATTCGACCAACTTCGAGCCAGCCTGCTGATACATGTAACACCGCCTTCCCAGAAGCGCCAATGTTCAGATGCGATGGGAGATCACTATATATCTCTCCACTCTACACATTTTTTGCCCCTCTCGATCCTGTGTCTCTTTGGGCGCTTTCGTCCATCCCTTCGCCTGCGGGCATGTTTCAAAGGGCAAGGGTTGTTGTGGTAACTGGATCGACCTTCATTGTCAGCTACCGAGACTCAGAAAGCAACACCGGTGGGTCTCGGATCGTTAATCAGGCGAGCGAATTGACCCAATTCCTGCTTCTCTCAGATTTACCGACTCTGTCCGAAGAGGCAATCAAGGATGCGCTACATGACTCTCGGCACCAGGAGCGCGTTGCCCAGTCATTGCGGCATTTTCCAGACTCCGACGCCGTCATCGCCACAATTAGTCGACGTATATATGAATCCGAAAACCCCTTATGCGCAGTGTGGCTCAGTGATCCTGGTTTTAACTTGGGATACCTCTGTGCAAGGCGGCTTTCAAGCCAATTAGCTGCCAGCTTTTTCTTCGACACCAAGTGTCATTCCGATGCCACGTCCAAGTTTTTCCTCACAATCGCCTATCAACTCGCCCTCCAATTTCCTTCATACGATTGTCTCCTCCGCGATAAGCTTCGACACAACCCCGACCTTGTAGACAAGTGCTTGGAGGTTCAGTTTCTCAAGCTGATTGTTGAGCCCTTCCGGCAGCTTCAGTTCCCAAATGTTCCGATCGGGAATCAAGGACTGATCGTCGTCAACGGCCTCGAGAACTCCCAAGACCGCGCCGAGGTTCTTCGTGTCATCGGTGAATCAAAGAGAGAACTCCCGTTCTGTTGGGTCATATTCAGCTCTCCGCAACTCGCGGAACAACTGAAGGAGCTGACTATCATCCCAGTCGAAGGCTCAGACCTCTCCTCCGGCTCGTACAGAGAGTGGAAGATAGTGGTTGCTTTCAGTCGCGTTGATGAAGTATGGACTAACCTGCCCGGCGTTGGTCAAAAGTATGGTTTTATCATCATTTCCATTGGGTTGACTGCCAGCCTTTTTGATTGACTGATTATGTCGTACCAGCATCACATAGTCGGTTGAAATTGGGCTGGTAGGGAAATTTTGTTTTATTTATTCCCTACCAATCGCGAAACTAGTATTTTCTTGCTTACAATCATCTACTACAATGATACCACCGACTGTTTTTTTTCGGCTGTATTCTACTACTGCTTATCGTACCGCTACATCGTCTGGATTTTCCATAATATATGCAATGATTTTTCCTCAGCATTATAACTTGGTAGGGAGCTGTCGGAAGCCCGTCCGAGGTCACGTGATATAATGGGGGGCCCTGTTAAATCAGATTTGAAACCACCTCGCTTGTCAGGGTCACCTCAAGCTTAATCCAAGATGAATAGGACAGCACTCATCACATCTGGGTGCATATGACAGCACACGAGCCTTTCTCTTCCCGTGCAAAGCTCGCGCCTTGTCACAACACCTGTCGGCCTGTCATCTCTCTCTCTCTCCCTGCCATTCTCCCTGCTTCTCTCTCTCTTTCTTTTGTAGACACTGTGTCTCTGTTCATGTTTAGACACACGATATAAGTACATGATCAAGTAGGTCACTTCACATCACCCTCTCCAGCCCAGCCGGACACCATCAGGCACACACCATAATAACGTGGCTGGAACAAAATGTCAGATCTTCAGAATTCAACATGTACAAACTGTCTGCCCAGTAGATGCAGGTCTAATTCGCCAAGCCAATGTCAGTTGCAAATCATATTTTCCGCATCATTTCATCTTCATTTCTTCCGAAGAATTGTCTTTTCCTATTAGCAACCTCATGCATGAACAAGCCTGGAGGGTCGCCTATTGACGGCGGGACCATCCTACCGTGATTTGTTTTTTAAAAAAAGGACCCTCCTACCGGTTGTGTTTTCCAAAACACTTTGCCTAACGCGTTCTCGTGCTGCCACAGATTTGCGCGAGTGATCATTTATTGATACGACATGACTTGAGCAAGGTGGGCGAAATACCTCAGGGCTTTTCTGCCCGAAGGATGCTCAACCGGGACGCAAGATAGCCCGCAACTCCCAACGAGTCTAGGAGGGGTGCTCCCTGAGTGTGCCGCAATGCGTTGAGCCTAGTTTGACCTCCCCTGAGGAGTAGGAGTGGTGCGCAGGAGGGACTTAAGTAACCATCCAAAGGTCGATGCGGCGGGAAAGCTGCATACGTGCAGAGAGAACACGGGCTGCAGTGCCTGGCGAATGCAGAATGCCTCCGGCTGTGGTGCCGGGTGAGCGCCGAACGGCTCTGGCTGCGGTTCCAGGTAGAGACCGAAAGTACCATGAGCCGCGGTGCTCAGTCGAAACAGGGAGAGGGTGCCAGTACGGCTCGGAGGATGAGAGCAGACACGTTCATCGGATGCCGGGTGAAGGATCTAGTCCTATGGCAGGGCAAGAGTCACGCCGAGTCTATAAGCGGTGCCGTAACGTTTGCTGTTTTCTTCAAATTCCGGTGGAATTGAGAGAAAATTATGATCTCCCTCACTGCGTTTTGTAATGATGGATAACGCTTGTCTTTTAGGTGTTTATTCCAGTGGTGAGAGCATAGAGAGCTGGGAGAGAAACGCCTTCGGATTGTGATTGCTGTGGTCCTGAGCCGTGGAAACTGACGTCAGTTTAGGTTGAATAGTGTAGGGGGCCGGGGATGATCTGCCTTGAAAGTGTATAGTCGACACGTACAAATCGACCATTTGAGCGTGCGTCTTGTCATATAGAGGCTAATGTGAAGTGTCCGGGGTGTGTTGAGTGGGGGAAAGTAGGATGGCAAATGATATATACCAAGCCTGGCGCCTACCACTGAATCTGAGTCATCTAATCTTGGACATCAACCAGACGCTGATCCCACAGCCCAAAGCCCAAACCTCACCGCATGCAGCGTACAGCATACAGCATACATCAGACAGATACCGAACGCAGAACACGGAGCACAGACCACAGAACCAGAAATAGCAACAGCAACAGCACAATTTAATAATCGGTGAGAAGCCTAATGTAAACTGCCGATTCGACCAATGAGACACAGTTTGCTCATAATACATCGCGTTTGGCCCCCGTATCTGCGGAAATCGGGTAAGTAAAAATAAGCAAAACCTATGCATTTGGGGGTGACACGGACCATCATATGAGCATAATTCAAGGGCCTTGTGAGGGAATCAGAATTACAGTAGAACCAATCCCTCACTCTTTGAGACCAACCGGAGCGGGTGCAGAGAGTCCTCCAGAGTTAGTTCCACCATCACCGTCCAGTGGATAGAGGACCACTTGGTCATCCCTACCATAGTAACCCCCCCGGATATCTAGTCCGAACGGGCAGTAACCAGAGTCGAGGGTACGAAGCAAGACTGATCTCGAGCTATCAAGTATATCCTTCGTGAGCCGCCCAAGGCTATAGTCCCCGCCTTCCCAGCTAAACCGATTACTCGGGAACTTCTCCACGACGTTAGTAGTCTAATACAGATACTCATAGTTCAGACATGCGCAAGAACTACTATCAATTCTCGACCCAATCACTTTTTCCTTTTGTGTGAACGTAAAGATGACGGTCCATTGTTCTCTGCATCCTTTCAAGTAAGCCAACGTACAACACAGCATTGTAAGTGAGGGTAGGCATTGTCACGCCAGAAATTAAGAGAGAGAGATGGGGGATACGAAACCGACCATCGATCATCCCTCCACGGTATCTTCCGTGTTCGAAGTGGTATTTCATCGAAGAGAATCGTAAAGACGCACAGGAGCTTATGAAGCCATGAGGCGTTCTCCGACTGTGTCTACATTCATTACATCAAAGATCACAGAAAGGGGAAAAAGAAGAGTCTGACCAGGCGAGACTAGTTATCGTTAATACTCAAGGATTGAACAGCTATTCACGCGTTCCACCCAAATCCTACCATCAGATCTTCTCAGCTCAACCCATCAGAGAACCCTGCCTTTGTGTGAATGAATGCTCTACGATGCTGAACAGCACAAATTACACCAATCTGGCCTTCCCAATACAGAACACTAACGGTATGGTCCCCGAGGGAGGAAGGAAATCGCTACAGACAGAGAAGCCATTTCTGGGCTGTGTCACCATTGTACCAACGCAATTGACCTACGAGATTTATTCTTTGGACCGAGCAAGGCATCAGTCAGGTCGCCAGCACTATTTGTCGGCTCTTGTACCAATCGTTGAATTCGATTCTTGAATATATTCGTTGCTTCTTGGAGGCGATATAGTCTCATATACTGGCTAATAGTTACATTCGTCGATACCGAATACCGATCCCGACTTGTCTCTCGTGAATGACGTTCAGGTAATTATCTCTATATCTATTGTACCAAAACTAATGGACAAGTATTTTCTCCTTGCCCATCCTAATCACAAACCCTCTACACAACCACTCCAAACCTCAACCCCACTTATCGACCTTCATACTCCCCCTCTCCAACAACCCAACATGCATCTTCAACGCATTCCTCAGCATATGCGGCTCGTGTCCCATACCCCTCGCCAAACACTCGTGCAGTGCCCGATCATAGTACTATCAACGCCATTAGACTATATCGAGATAATAGAAAAGACAATCACCACGCACCTCGTGCAACATATCCCTATAGTCCGGATGCGCACACTTCTCGATTATAAGTGGTGCTCGTTCGCGTGGCGCTAGACCGCGAAGGTCAGCGAGGCCTTGTTCAGTAACGACAACATCGAGATCATGTTCTATTTCCGCAAGTTATTGAACAGCCAGTCGAGTGAGGTGCATATGGACGTACCGGTTTGATCGACGTGTGAAGCAAATGGGACGATACAGCTGATTCCCGTAGGATCACTCTTCGTGGGACGACTACATTCGACAATGAGTATCAATACTCATCAGTTTCCCGTAGGAGTAAGGGTTGACATACCTCGAGGGCGTATGCATGATCGACAACTTCGCATTCCTCAAGAAGTCAGCTGATCCTCCAATTCCGTTCAGCATCCTCGAACCAAGTGCACATGTCGAGTTTGCATGACCATACTACCATGAAGATCAGAGACCCATACAAAAGAGAGAATGAAGGACCCACGATGTCGACTTCGAGTGGTGTGTTCATGGCGATAACGCCGAGGCGGCGAATGATTTCGGGTGAGTTTGCGACTTGTTGTGAACGGAGCAGTAGTCTATCTTTGTACGTAGCCCAATCTACACTACAGCGTGAGGAGGAGCATCGAGATGAAGCAGATTCGAGACGTACTCTTATAGAATTGGTCAAACCTGCAAACAGACGTTAATTCATATCTGACACGAAGCACAATCAACTCACCCTTCCGGAGAGAACCGAATGCTCGTAGCAGTCGCAAACGCCAGCTTGCCCGAATCAAAGAACCTAAGGAACGTATCTACCAAAAACCCCTTAGCAACTCACCCAACCCATATCCAATCCAAATCGCGACTCACCCTGAAGAACCTCAGTCCACACCTGCACCTGCTCAAACGGACCCTCCGCAAGTCCGCCAATAATCGAATTCGCAACATTCCCAATCCCGCTCTGGAGCGGCAACAAACTCTTTGGCAATCTCCCACTCTCAACCTCCTCGGATAAAAACTCGATGAGATGGCGCGCTATAGCGCGCGAATCATCGTTCTCGGGTGCGTTGATGCCTGTGTTGTCGGGTTTGGTGGATTCGACGAGGGCGACGACGCGATCGGGGTCGATGGGGATTGCTGTGAGACCGATGCGGTCTTGTGGGTGCGTGACGACCTGCATTATGTCAGTACAACGTGAGCGCGAAGAGCGTAGAAACGTACATAGGGCTGGCGGTTTGGTGGTACAAAAGAGTGGTTGATGTCGTGTAGACCCTCGAGGTTAGGGATCCGCGTGTTGACTTCAATGATGATCTTCTCGGTGGATTGGACGATCTCGGGTGTAGCACCGACGGATGCGCCGGGTACGATGTAGCCGTCTTCAGTGATAGCGGTGGCTTCGACGATCGCCCAGTCGAGGGGTTTCCGAGGGTCGCCATGAGTCTTCCGTAGGTTGTAGTATCCGTACGTCAGATCCTGCGGGAACACTGACCAGCGCGTCAGAACCAGCTGGTACAAAGAAACGATGTACGCACTCGATAGATGCTTATCAGCGAAATTGATTCTGCCAGCATTGATGCCCTTCGAGATGTCCTTCCCGACCTGGTGAGGATACCTCCTCGCAATCATGTCCAATCTGGCCCATCGATCCTCCACCTCTGGTCCGACAGAAGCACCAACGAATAGATTAAACTTCTTCTTTGTTTCCGGGGAAGCTTGGAGATCGTTGGACTCGACATGGTCAGCGATGGCCTGGACAGAAAAAGTGACGTGAGAAATGAGGATCAGAGCGGGAAAATGGGGAACATACGGTTGGGACAGTCTTCGGATACCCGACGCCCGTGAAACCAGACCAGCCGATCTACGAGCAGCGTCAGTGACTATATGGGCGCAGACAAGCAGCAGCGTACATAGTCGTCGTTCTGTTGGTGGTAGTTAAGCGAGAGATGCGCATCAGAGCATCAGATGGGACATACCTTAAACAGCGGTGCCAGGTCCTCGGCATGCGTGAGCCGCTCGAGGAATGCTGGGCGCCGCACGCGCTCTCTCAGGGCCGCTGAGGCTGTCGGCGAGGGCTTGATGTTGCGGAGAAGCGGTGTGAAGCGCATCAGAGGGAAGTGGAGGTGGTGATAGCTGGATCAGAAAAAGGAGATTATATAAAGCGAGGCGGGACTTCTTTGGGCCTGGGAGCGGCAGGTATCTCGCCGTCCTCGCATCTTCAATCTACCGTCGACGGCAGAGATAGAAGGAAGAGGGCCATCCATAAAGCAGCGAATCATCTTTCCTTCGTGATCACCGCCAACAAGTTCGTGTGCAACGCCTTCCCCAGCCATAGCGCGACGCAGTTCCTCTCCCGCTCCCTTCATCGCCCGTCGCCATACCTGCCTAACTAGAAGGCCGAACGTAGAAGCAACCGTGTAGAGAGACCAGCGAGCGGAAAGGTCGTCAGTGAGCTAGTACAGCACGATAAAGCGAGCTGGAGAGAAGGAACCCGAAGGCGGAGGCTAAGGCGGCTGCTATGATGGCGGGTGTTCTGCATCACATGATCGACGCGGGAGTCTGTACTTCCTATTAGTATACTTGCGCTAGCGGGCCGCTGCTCTGCACGGCAGGTACGAGTCCTTTTGATCTCATCCAGTACAATCACGTAGAAATAGAAGCTGTAATTGACACATTGATAATCCAATAATTGCCTTCATATTACAAGAAATCAATACCGATGTCGATCTCAACCCACCGTTTATTCCGCAAATGCGACGAAATGTTCTCATACCCCTCGCAATACCAAACTCCACTCATACCTCCAAAGGGAACGAATACGCTGTATTTATCTTTTAACCTCCGTTCACCTCTCAGTGAATCCAGTTGATGCCTCGTTCTAGGCCTAGAAACCACCCTAAAACCTCGTCCCGCATACTTCTGCACTCGATCGTGGTTTGGTTCTCCTGAACATGATCAGATGGTTGTTAAAAACTACAGCAGCAGAGAGCATACCTGCTGAATTCTTGATGCCCATGTGCTCCTTTGTCATGTCCCAGTACAGCGATCCGACACCACGACTTGAGATGAAGTTCATAACAAACGTAAAGTCGTAGTCGATGATCGCCTTCAGCACAGAGTCACCGCGTGTGGTCAAAATATTAACCACTGGACCGGAATCAATGCCTGATTTGCTTAGTCGGTACACGCGAGCCAGCGTGCATTGTGATGCATAGGAACTCGCGGGTCGCGAGCAGTGCAACATTGATCAAGGACTAGTTTCAAGTGCTAATTACCCAGCGTTATAAGCGGAAGGGATTCAAAAGCTTGAGGCATTTCAAATCGATTCACGATCGCAGACAAGAGAACCAACGCCAAGGAGGGAAGCGGACAGTAGTGAAGAAGTTATAATCACTGAGGATAAAGGCAGAGAGACCCCAAAAAACATAGCGAGAATTACAGAGAAAGGAGTCGAAGGTGGACAAGGATCAGAAAGGGATATGCAAGTGGACGAAACCATCCGCTGAGGATATTGGGAGGGGAGGGGCGCCTTAGGAAGAAATATGTATTAACGTGACGAGAAAGTACCTCAAGGTAAAGAGAAATAACGTGATGACTACTATATGGAGAAATTGCAAAATAAGGGTAACGTGACCCCGGCTTTGCCGGCAGAGAAAATGAACGATTCCTAAATGGTCTCGTAAAGGTCTCACATAGGCGCCGTGGTGAGATGCCCTCCAAAGCTTTTACGGCGCTATAGATCGACTGCAAATATTGATAGTGCTTAAATTATGCCAAATACGGCTGGAGATGGCAATTGCTGGTTCTTCTTCTCAAGCTGATAGTCAATCGGGACGGAGGAGACGGTGGATATCGTATTCAACCGTCTGACTTAATCTCAGAATACAATCTCACATGAAGTGGATCAACTTTAATGTTGTAAGCAGCCGCTCTCGCTAGAACCTTTTGGCCCCCTCAAGGACTGGACAAATTAAAAGTGATAAAGTTTGGAAATACTGTACTCAGGCCAGCGTAATAAATAACAAATAAAGTTTGTTTAGCGAGGAATTAGCCTCGCGCTACTTTCGTGCCTTTGGTAACAATGATCCACGACCACACGTCATATATATCTACGAGGCTCGATGATGTTGATGAAGCCAACTATTGTGCGAAGGAGCCACAGCAGCTTATGCAAGCGACAAACAGCCCTCAATCAGCTGGTGCAGCACAATATAGTAGCGAGCTGCAGAGGAACAGGCTGATCGTGGACGTCTTGTGTCACACGATGATGATGTGGGAGTTGGCATTTTCTCACCTGGGTGGTACCTCGAAGATCATTCCGTGAGTCCACGAACCACGAATAACGACGACGGGTGCTCTCGAGGCCGAGGAGCCTGAGGTAAGAAATTGCATAATGTCACTTTACTCTCAGGCTCCGTTTATGAACCAAGCGACACAGGATATTTCTGGTGTCATATTCAATTTACAGTAGCTCCAGTATAGGGCTTTTCGTGAACTTGAACATCGGTTTCATTGAAATAAGTATATTAGTAGAAGACCCTCCTGCCACCACGATTGAGCTGCACGAGGGTAGTTATTTACTCCAGCATCGCCCTTCAACGATCAAAATTCTCGTCAAAGTTCCTATGTAAAGTTAAGGAAAACGCCGTGTCAGATTTGCGTTTGACTTTCAAGCTCTCCTGTAGCACGCAGGTAGTCTCAAGCACGCCTCGCTCCTCTCAAATCTTCCCTTAGACCTCTGGGATATCTATGTAGGAGGAAGGCCGGGGCTGGATTCTCAATACCCGTCGTACAGCTGACTATCATTGACAAGATATACGGCATGACTTAAAACGCAATATCCCACCCCGTACGAAAAAGGAGTACGAAATTTAGTAGGGGTAGAAACTGCCTTGGTGAGATATAGGCCTGGGTTCATGTGTTAATTCATAATCAGAATCGGAAGATGCACAAAGCATACGCTGCTCAGGTTTCAGAATCTCAGATACAGTCGGCGATTTCGGAACCATCGGTACCACGACGATTGATACATTCTGCGCCAGGAGCTCGCGGAACTTCCACTAAGGACCATCATTAGTGCATAACCCAAGGCTGAGAAGGATATCTACCTGGCATGGCATTACCAACAGCAATAATCATGAAGAGGCTAATTACAGCGGTGAACTTGAATTGCATGACGGCGAGGAGTTCCAGAGCAAGAGGCGATGTTAGAGGCTTAGGACCCTGATATGCAGTACTACGTGACTCATTTTCATGCAGTTTTATACATCCACACCTAAGCTCTCCCACCTGGAATTGTCGTGAAGAATATTAGCGTTTTCCCATATTTCTGATTGAAATTCAAATGAAACTGAAAATTGCACTTCTGGCGGCAGGAAGAGTTGAGCGATTTTTCTCAGTACTCCACCAATGGCGACTGGGCGCGTCGCAGAAGCTGCGTGTTTTGACGTGGGGTGTGAAATGCCTTGGCAATGCTCGCTCAGCGGTCCGGCTGATCGCATGTGCTTCGACTGGTGCTTCGACTGGTAGGGACATGTTAGTTTGGAACAGCAGCCTCAGATGGTACAGTCACATACAAGTGGACATTATGACCGTCAACCAAGTCTTCGTATTTAATACCAAGGAGCAGTGTAATATATATGAGCCTGAGTCAATGTGCGGCCCTAAGTAATACAGGAAATCGGGGTCGAATGCCCGGCAATCATGCGCGCGAGCGCGGCATCGGTCCCACTCAATCGCTTAATCCTTCTCAATTGAGTTTTATTTGAATGGTTTTCTTTGCATTGTAAACGTATCTTCTCTAAAACCGTTTTCTCCATGGGCCATTTTCGTGACCCAATTTTTCCCACAAACCAGTAAGGAGTGAGTGGGTTGACGGCGCCCGCAAGGGAAAGTTCAAGTATCGCCATACCGCTGAGTCACACGTTGACGAATTTGAACAATGCATTTCATGCTCAACGGTGCGCAGTCACCTTGTACTTCTGATATTCTACGCTACGGGAGGCTGAGCGCTTGAGCAAACAAATACACCACCAGTTGGGTTCTGCCACAAATACTTTGCTCGAAATGGCTCCCAGTGCCTTTGGAGATCGCTCATATCCTCATATCCATATTCGACAGATCGTCGATCATAGTAACTTTACTATCCAACTAAGGGTATTTACAATGGCTTGTTTTTATCAAGGGATCGAATAACTTAAAGAGACTAAACTTGTGTCTGAACGTCAGCCGATAATGACCCCGCGACTGTTGTACGTCCGGTCCCAGCCTCTGAATACTCCGATGTGCCCGATATCAAAGCCATCGACACCTGATGTATATTTCTCCCATCCACAAACGACGCTGAAGCGACATGATGCTTCTGATGCTGGTCCTTGAACTTGATACTCGTCAAGGGCTCAGAAGCCATGGTCTGCAGCGACCATGCTTTCCCTCTCGCTACTCGAAGCATTATCACAATCGGCGACATGCACTAGGTAGTTGTGGTCCTGTTAGCTAGAAAAAGATGAATAGTATGGTATGCACTAACCTCAACTTGCACATACAAGGCGAGGAAAAGCTGCGCAGCCGCATTCTTCGTCGCATATAGCGTCAGGAAAATCAACGAGACCAGTCCATATGGGAGCGCCGACTCAGTTATCATGACAGCTAATGTCGCGTATAGCTGCGTGTATTCTCTACCGAGCACCTTCTGGATTCGAGCACGCATGTACAACAGCCGCCCGACGAGCATTATTGAAAGAAGCATGTTGAGGCCCATCGAGATAGCAAAGTACGGAAGAGCAAAGTTAAATGTTCTCTGGGCCCATAGGCTTGATCCTGGATGTGCTGCTTGAATCGTGAGCAGGACGCCGCACACTGGACAATGATTCAGCTTAGCAGGATGTGTGTTGGGTATACAGCACGTTACCGAAAGACGCAAGCAGTGCAAGGACTGGGATCACCACCAGCCACAATCTGCGGTACAGAATATAGCAACGATATATCTCAAAGTCCAACGACTGGCTCAGAATGGGAATGCTTCAGTAAATGCACGTATACTCACCAGAATTCCGTCGGTAAGTATCGGAACAAGGATCGACTCTGCATCTCCAGCGGCTAATAGTCTTGACCCTGACATTTCTTGAAGAAACATTGGTGGTCCTCCAGGGTAATTACGGTTGTCAATCCATGCTAATTGGCCATAGCGTAGATTAAAGCACAGGTTGACGGTGCCCAAAGCAAAAAGCAGTGATACGATCACCAGCCAGCGTTTGTAGTGGCGCATTCTTGATTTGAGGAGATGGTAGACACACATGAAATATGCGCTTATATGAATTCCTGCAAACCAGCTGTAAGTACCAGCCGTCCTATTCAAAAAGCACTGGGAATACGAACCATAAGCAATAGAACCAACGTAAAGACCGGCATTGTACACCTGTTCAAACCACAGCACAGAGGCAGGCTCACTGGGTGCATAAGGATTAGACATGGTAATGGTGAACTGGAGGCCCGGAAATTGAAGGGTGTTTTAGGATCTGGAGTAAGGCACCACAGGCGACGTCGCTAGGCAATAAGCACTCGAGAAAAATCTTTTACCTTTGATTTTGCCAGCTGTGGGTTGACCTAACGGCTATCACAGACTAAATAAATTCAACATAGTTCCCGATAATGATGCACAAAGGCAGCCATGTGGTTCAGCGGAGGATATAATTAGTTGAAAGTCCCCACACGCCCCTGACCGTCAAACACAGGCTGCCAAGAGATTAGTAACTGCAAATCTTGTGTTTCGGCGTTGAGCTGTAGTGGCATATATGGAATGCTTTTTGAATATACAACTTGAGTTTAGACAATGGGTGGACTTAATTCGCTACCAGTAAGAACCTCACGAGCCCGCGGTGGAGGCGCTGCATGGCGGTATCGGAGTCATGTAGCCCGTAAGCGCTGCGCCTCACCCTCAAGTATCAGATCAATAACCCAATGTATCAAGGGTTTCAAGGCTAGGTGACATCCGTGAATTTGATAGCATGGATGTATCGCGAGAATCGAGTAGCCAGGACACAAGAGAAAACTGAATCTTGACGCTATTGAATCACATCGAGAGTGATCGCAGCAGTTGACGTCATACCTCGTTATGGTACCTGCGACTCTGTCAGATGGAAAATCACAACTTTGGTTTGTCAATTGAAGTGGAGAACATAAGACGGGGATACGAAGAAATGGGTTATGCACACCTACCTTACTATTACTACTAAGGTATCAGGATCGCGCCCATCACACCCTGAAAACGCTTTCGGTCACGAACGTGACAGGCCTTCCCGTACTTCTGCTTTCACGAATCGCATGGCTTTCCAGGATTCTTTGAGTGGTGCGTGAATTCGTAATTAATTCAGTCAATCTGAGACTACATAGTCCCCCTAGTTGCCTCAGGTGTCACTCTTGTGATTGCCTCCGCGGGAATTGGATTTCTGGTGGGGACACGGCTATATGCAAAAAATCTCACCAACGTGACTGAGTCAACCGCGGGCCACGAGACTGTGGCTCTCAGTGCTAGTGAAGAATGTAAAATGGTATCTGACAGAGACATCATCGCGTTGCTATTATTACCACTCAAAACCAAAACTTAGGTGCTCGTGGTACGGACAGATCTCGGAATGTCAACCGGAAAAATTGCAGCTCAGTGAGTGTAAACTTCATGTCTGAGTTCTACCTTATCTAGGAACACTGCATGCCGTGTAGATGCTCGTAAGTCATACAAATACCCAGAATACTCTCACACATCCTCAAACATTTATCAGCCATGCGACATTGGCATGCTACCAGAGTCTCCAACAAACGAATCGCACAGTTGGTTTGCATCCTTTCAATGAGTATGTCAGTTCTCTCACCAAGAAGCAAGCTTCTTCGTCAATGGGAGCGAGCGGGGTAATGGTCCTACTTCTTCTACTCGGTAATCGCTAACGTCATAACCCTCGTTGCAGAGAGACAAAGATTGCTCTCAAGTGCTCTGACGAGGCGGAATTGTTGGACCTCCAAAACCAAGCTACCCGTCTAAAGTTGTGTGCTCGTTCCATTCGGGACGCGTAAGTCACGCTTCTTGGTCATCAGGTTCATTGCTTAACATAAACTAGGGGGAGGACTCAGATTGCAGCAGGCTCTCGCACCGTTTTGGGAATCGTCGGTATGGTGCTTCCTCTACAGCCTCACTACGGACTGCTGAACATTTCGAATAAAATAGGCCCCGTTCGGCTTGTAAATCAGGTCACCGGAAAGCTACGTTTATTATAAAATCTGGCAGGACGAGGCTTTTTCCGTTGAACTGCCTTAGAACACCAAACAGCCCAGATAGTCAGAAATGCATAAATTGATCATTGTTCCACCTTACGCTGGTCGACCGGACTCAAAAGAGCCTCAGTTACGACTCCTGGATCATTTACTGGTACTACTACTACTCTGTTTCAGAGGATAGCTCATCTCATACCAGACACCTTGGCCCAATGCGACATCACTTTTCCCCTTACAAATGAACCCAGCCTTCTCATAAAATGGCCGGACCTCGTCATGAGTGACGAGCAGCACACGCTCAGGTTTTCCGTGCCGATATTCCCCTTCAGAGGAAGAAATCTGGCGTTGGATCCTTAACAAGTACTCTCGCATCATTTGCAATCCTATTCCCTTTTTCTGATACGACTCCAATAAAACGACGGAATGCACGCAAATTGAAGGCGAGGACGCCACATGTACCGACATGGACTCTTTCGTGTAATATGTAAGAGGAGACTGGGTCCCACATACATGCCCGATGAGCTTTCGACCTTTCGCTTGATCTGATGCAGCAAAGGCACCGAGGAAGAGATGTTTCGCGTGCTTAAATCGGTACCTATGACATCATCAGAACCAGTCTACCTGCGGCTGAGTAGCTCTCACCGGAATTGCTCTGGGCTGTCAGCTTCATCGGGCGGGAATGCTAGAGGGGTTGAGAGAATAAGCTGGCAATCGGCGAAACGAGCTCACCAATGTGTTCGTGCTTTATGGCGGCTTCAACTTCAGCGGCCGTCACCCAGTCGAAGAATATCCTTTCGCGACCTGGTACTAGCTCAACCATGACTGGCCCAGTGGTATAGTATCGAGGGTATGAGGTATAATAGCAAAGGTTGAAGCTAGCAAATCGTGATGTTGAGAGTGCTCAATGGGCGCTAGTGGTATCTGACTGCATCCATTGTGAACGGGGAGCCTATATATCCTCGAATCCTGAATCCCACGTACGTACAATTGAGTTGATGATCGCATCATGTGCCAGTGTCTCAGCTCGGATCTCCCTCTTCTAGTTGGTCACTGCTCTTCAGGCTAGTAGCTGGCCAAGCTCTCAGCCGATTAATATCCTCACTATGGTTAACTCATGCCCTGTGCACTTCGCACATGTTATCGACCAATGAACTGCTTTTGAATTACCTTCGGCTTGGAGTTGCCATCAAGCCCCTGAACGCTTCGCTTCTGCGTGGCGTCACTATAGTTGATGAAATGGTCGAGCCTTCAAGTGAGGGGTGCAATGAATGGATATCGCCTTGAACCAAGGAGACCCGACTGCCGTACCTGTTCAATTAGCGACGTTCAGGAGGCTCAACTCAGCTCTGTTAGATCCTTGGTTCAGCGAACGTTGTCTCTCAACTGGTTAGCGAGCGCCACGGAACAAGCACGGAATACCCACCTGAGGGCACCACACCCGCGCTCCGAATTGACATGCGTAACAATATATTAGGCAATATATATACCAGAACGCTGGATTCGGCTGCGAGTAGAAGGAGGAATTAGCAAGCTAGATGGCCCAGAAGTCTTCCGCGGGAAAGCAGGTTAGTGGGACCGGTGTATTTGGAGTGTTCTCAACGCGTCGAATTACCACGAAAGAACAATAGAACATAGGTGAAGACGAAATTACTTGTACAAGAAACGGTCTGCTCATCCGTGAATAGATACACGAGTTCCGTTACTCGCAATGTAACCACAGTTGAGCGCGATTACTCCTGGCTATTCTATGATGAACACTTTCGTGCTACAGTGCCGTTGCTTGCCTGATTGAGCAATCATTCTTCTTGCCAACACGGGGTGCACATCTTATTAATTCGTTAATCAGCTGACAGCTTGACCCCTGTCTAAAAAGACGCTGGAGAAAATCGGTGGGAGCACGGACCATCTAGCCTTACTCACCTCTCTTTACGAGTCCCCGATATAGTATCGTGGAGATAAGGAAGGAATGTGTGGTCAGACCTATGTCAGGACAGGGCAGCCTTAAGAGTTGATGTCCGTGATCCTATTTTTCCGGCGAGAGCATTGAAACCAAATCAGGTCTCGGCGTCACTTGCACTTTACCTCTTCCGTGGACTGCACTCACACTACACTCGAGTATCATTTCGCGCTTCAATGATTTACTCAGAGGTTAGCGCTCGCACATTCTCAAAATATGTGCTCCACGGTCCCCAAACCATCAAGTTCCTGATGTTCACCCAACCGAAAGAAGTCTTCGACGCCACCCACGCCTCGGACTCAGAACCGGCAAAAGCCATAATCCAAACTCACTCTGGACTCACGACCACGACCTATACACGGCGCCTAGCAGTTGTTTCCAGCGCCTCTGTAACTCCTACATAAGCTCTCAGGTTCATTGAGGGCCGCGCTCGCGCCCCATAAGGAAGGCGTCAACCCTGTGTAAGCACGGCGATGCGGCAATTGCATCGCGCAACGAGGGGGGCTGATGTACCAGGAACATACCAGTCGTCAACTTTCCTTGGCTCAGAGCTAAGCTTTGTTGTTTCACCAGTCTGCACTCCTTCGAAGACACGTCTCCATTTCGACGTTCAACCCTCCAGCAGCTATGCCAGATCTTCTCAGCACCTGGTCAATCGCTCTCGCCACGTCGCTCGTGTGCGGCATTACTGCCTTTCTCCGGCTTCGCCAACCGAAACATCCAAAGAATCCATTCCCTGCAGGCCCGAAGCCCAAACCTCTCCTTGGGAATATGCTCGACATGGTCGCTTCTGAGCCCTGGTTGATGTACATGAAGTGGGCGGAGCGTTATCAAAGTGCGTGCGTCATCTTCGTCTCAACTATTGGTTCAGTGCTGATTCAGGCCTATGTACGTGTGTAGGTAAGATATTGAGTCTCGCGCTACCGGGGACTAGTAAGCGGATGGTCATTCTGAATTCGGCGGAGGATGCCATCGAGCTATTGGAGAAAAGAGCTGCGATATACAGTGACCGAACACAAATCCCACTAATCGAAATGTTGAGTCCCTGCCTATTATTCACCTCACACATTCTGAGATGCGAGCATTAGGACGGGATGGACTTTCAATACCGGGTTGATGCGGAACAACGAGCGATGGAGAGCAGAGAGGAAGATCTTTGTACAAAACTTCAGACGCGAATCGGTGGGGAGGTATATGCCTATTCAGACGACAAAGGTTCACGCGATGCTCCGACAACTCCTCTCCGACCCAGAAGGTTTCGCCGATCACTACAAAACGTGCGTTCCCCTTCCACTTCTCAGCCTTTGAGTAATAGTCTGACATTGCCCTCGTGTAAATAGCCTCAGTGCAGCAATTGTTCTAGAGATAATGTACGGCTACGAACCACGACCCAAGAACGATAACATGGTCCAAGTCGTCGAGCGTGCCGTCGCTCAGATAATCGAAAACAGCAGTAGCCCATCCATAGTTGCGCTCAATGTGTTCCCGAGTATAAGGCATCTTCCGCGTTGGTTCCCTGGGACGGGATTCCATAAGATCGTGGATGACTGTAGGGAGTTTACAAGGGATATGTTGGATATTCCGTTCGAGTATGTTAGGAGTAGTATGGTGAGTCCGAAAATGAGTTGATGTTGATAATGGGCTAATTTCCTTCTTCGCAGAAAGAGGGGAGCACCAAGTCCTCGATTGTGAGGTCGCTTTTGGAGTCGAAGGTTATTGGAGAGGAGAGCGTGAAAGGGATAGCAGGTACAGCGTTCTCGGCTGGCACAGATACCGTACGTCCTTCGCCTCTCCCTACCTTCACTAACAAACCCCCAACGCTCACAGGTCGTATCAGTAATCGAATGCTTTTTCTTCGCAATGTCTCTACATCCCACAATTCAACGCAAAGCACAACAACAAATCGACAATCTCATTGGCTCTGAAAATCGACTCCCGACATTCGCGGATAGAGACTCCTTGCCATACATCGATGCTATTCTGAGAGAAACGCTGAGGTGGTTACCTCCGTTTCCGATGTCGGTGCCGCATGTTGTGGAAGAGGATGATGTGTACAAGGGGTATTTCATTCCGAAAGGTTTGTGGTTTCTTGTTGGACGACAGTTCTTTTTTTAATGATCTTTTTTGGGTGTAGGAAGTATTATATATCCGAATGTCTGGTATGTCCGCCATTAAGTTTGGGCTTCTGGTATTTTTTGATCTTAATGCTCCCAGGGCTATGACGCACGATGAGTCGCAATATGACGATCCAGAAACGTTCATACCTGAACGCTTTATTGACGCAAATGGGGGCTTGAGAGATAACATGCGTACGCCACTTGCGTTTGGCTTCGGTAGAAGACTCTGTCCTGGTCAATACCTTGGAGCAAATACGGTTTGTATCCTCAACTCACGTCCCACGCTTCCACTTTTAACAATAGACTTTTATGCAGGTCTGGCTCTCGATAGCGACAGTCCTGGCGTCCTTCGACATAGGTCTCCCATATGACTTGGCAGGGAATCGAATCGAGTTCCAGCAAGTTTATACAAAAGCAGATTCGCTGCATATGAAGCCTTACAAGTGCTCTATCACACCTCGGTCGGATGCTGCGAGAAAGCTCGTTGAGGCAACGGAGTATATAGTTGGGCGTTGAGCTTGACCAGATGGTCTATATTTATTTTGAATGATACTCCATAAGCTTAATTGTGACAATAAGAGAAATGTAGTTGCGCGGCAAGCCAACAGCGGATTCGCGTGCTATTTAGTCGCGCTGTTGGGCAGTAGACCGGTGATAACGCACTAAGCGAAAGGCATGAAGCTTCTGTTTCCGTGCCAATTCCGTCTATCTTAGCGACAGTGACATCACATCTTGTTGATCAAACACGCCGGCGCCAAACATACATCGATCGGCTCTTCTCCCACCACGCACACACAAAATGGTCAGTTTGTTTACGCTACGACTCCTCGGAATGCTCAATCAGGGTCGATAGTCAGTCAGTACACCGTCGACTCCTGCACCAACACGCACGACATACGCGCCGACGAGTCTGAATGCCAATGCATCAGCCACTACCGCAGTTCCTGTACCACCACAGCTCGAACAAACGCTGAGCACCCTGACATCTCATCGTTCTGTACTTGGATACCTGCTGATTGCGCGCGGGGAGAGTCATAGCCCTGGAAGCGCGAGTATCATAAGACATTCAGGGGTGGTGTTTGAAGGAGAAAAGGGAAGAAAGTATGCGAGTGTGATTGCAAGAATTGTGGAGAATGTACAGGCGGGACTTGAAGAGGTGAACAATGGCGGGGAGGAGATGGTGCGTTGCATCAGATAACGATTTCGTGATTCTGATACTTCTCAGGACGAGGTTCGGTTTATGAGAATCCGCACGAAACGACACGAAATCATGATTTCACCCGGTGCGTAGCCCGTAATTAACCCAATTCCAGGGGCTAACGGAGCGCAGACGAACGGTTCCTGCTTGCAGTACTGCACGATCCAACGGTGTCGTAGGTAGCCGAATACATCGGGGTCGATAATATTAATAGATTGTGGCATGGTCGTCAACGGGTATGATATTGATAAGAGAAAGACAGTAGTAGAGACATAGAAATCCAGATCTATTAGAGGACGGTACAGTGGCTGTGCTTCTTGCCCTTGCCGCCTCTGCTGAGGAGGGCAGCCCTGGTGGCATACTGGAAGACCTCGCGGACACCCTCCCCGGTCTTGGCTGAGCACTCCAGATAGTGCTTTGCGCCAATCTTCTGTGCAACAGCCATGCCCTGGCAGCGATAAGGTCAGAAGCAGGTCGGAACATGGGCAGAGACGGCGCACCTCCTCGGGCGTCACAGGGCGCTGGCTGGTCTTCCTCAGCTCCTCAATCACACGCGGGTCGCGTCGCAGGTCCTTCTTGCNNCCGACAAGGATGATCGGCAGGCCCGCACAGAAGTGCATCACCTCAGAGATCCACTGCGGAGAGTCAGCACACAGCAGGTGGCTGGCAGTGGACACGCACCTTCTCCTGGACGTTGTCGAGCGAGTCGGGCGAGTCGACGGCGAAGCAGATGAGGATGACATGGGAATCGGGGTAGCTGAGCGGGCGGAG
>JANIEX010000638.1:0-24105 GCA_027627405.1 Leucocoprinus birnbaumii
CTGGCGGAATTGCTGGCTTTGAGGGCAAGAAGACTATCATTCTGAACTTTCTGCCGTTTTCCTCTCTTGATGTCCCTATTCATGAGCCCATGTTCATTTATGCCATTATATGTTCTCGTTCCTCTATATCAAACATCTTAAATGCTCTGTGCTTAAAACTTGTGTCGATAACATGAGTTGTGTTCCATGGATTTGATTGCGATGCATTATTGAAAGAAATTATATCGAAAAGGTGAGGGGTATTAAACGGAAAGTCAATAGAATAAAAGGAGCAACCGAAACGCCCCACAAGTACGATTGTATTAGATTATAAAAGAAGTGTTCATATGGAATGTGGGGATATCAAAGATAAACAAGACTGAAAATTTCACAGAGAACAAATAGAGGATGAAAACTAAGCCCTCATGGCCCCAAAGTGGCCTTGCCTTCTTGAATGGCTTTACGAATGGGGTTTTGGTCAGCCGGTATAGCACCCGTTTTCTCGAGGCGGTCGAATAACCAAAGAAGCTTCTCGACTTCTTGCTCCTTCTCCTCCTCTGTCATCTCAGGAAGATCCGCTTTGGGCTTGTGAGTGGTGCCAGTGATAGGGTTGATGTCGTCACTGAGCGAAGCTGTGAGATCTGGTCCACTGGAACCAGAAGATGGTGGAGGTGCACTCAAGATGCCTTTATTGAAAAGGAATCCTGCGACGTTCCCATAACCGACGAGTCCAGTAAGATTCGAAGCTGAGAGATAATATGCGTCAGCAAACCAACGTGATTATTTCAATGACTGAGTCATACCATCGGAACCAGCCATTGCATACAACATTTCTCCGGTAGCGTCTTTCAGTCTGGGGTGATATACGCTCGGCAGCAGTCTCAAACATTTGCCGAGCATGTCTGGCCGCTGCTCTAGAGAGAAGGTACGGTCTAGTTCATCGGGCACAAGCCATTGCCTAACTCGCGTACGTGATGCCTCATCGGCTAGGCACATTCTGGTAATCAACACGACCAAGGGAGTGAGGAGATCGTCCAAAGAGTTATCGGAAATTTCTTTCTTGGCCAATTCACGAACTTTGGGATCGTCTGGTTCGACATTATCGGCAAAGAAGTGATTGAAGGACACTTCAAGGAGGTCCCAAGCCCGCTGAAGGACATCCGTATGGGTTAAAACTTGTGGAGAAGAGGATCGTGAGAGCGATCGACGGCTCGCAGCAAGAACAGAAAGAGCGCGGTCAAGTGTGCTTGATTTTGTTGAAGAAGGCGCCTGGGGCACGGGAGAACCGCTACGACTTTCCGAGCGGTTGTCACCTGGTGGGGTTTGAGAAGCCGAGCTCTTGGGAGAATTGGTAGAGCTACGATTCGTTGGAGGGAACCAGACGTTTTTGAGGGAAGGTGAAACGGGTATTCCAATAAGAGCATGGATGACGTGAGTCAACGGAGCTGTGATGGGGTTTGGGAAAGTAGGTGGGAGAGAGGTAAAGAGTCGGAGAAGAGGTGGCAGAAGGCTAATGGGGTCCGTTAGCGACAAGGATTATGTGGTTTCCGGACACCTCACCCATCGAGCTTTGAGCTCCAGAAGTCCCCTAACACTTTCTTTTCGTCCTCCACTGCAGCTCGACTTTGAGGGTTTTCCTGTACTGCCTGTGTGTTATTTAAGCGCGCTGGTAACCACACGTGAACAAGAACCACAGACTTTAGGATAGTGATGGGTAATGTTGTAGGTAAATTTGAGCACGTCAGTCATTGCTTCTTTGGCCATCTTCGTACTGTTCTGAACGCTTATGAGCAAAATGTCGAGTTTGGCACTGATGATTTCCACGACTGTTCGTCCATTAAACTTGCTGTCAACAAATGTTACGATATATGACGCTGAGAACGCAGTGGAAAGGAAAAGAATGCGGGCGAGGACGAAAATTTGATCAGGCACAGCTGCTTTCTGGATAGGAAATGAACATCTTCAAAGGGAAATGAAAGAAAAAATGCACACCTCAAGAGCATTCAGACAAAATTCGCCACCGTTCACCGGTTGCTTCAGGAAAGTCTCCCGGGAGCTCTCAACGAGCAGAAGCGCATTGGCTATGCACCGAAGGGCCTCCAAGGAAGCATCCGAGTCGTCCTTGTGGGATGCGGACAGGGACAGAAGCGTTGAAAGGTTGCTGGGTGACGCTAGAAACTCGGAGCCGGAGGGATCACGACCGAGGGATTTCACAGCAAGCAAAGCCTTGGCTGCATCTGCGGGATTCACAGGCGTCAGTGGCGGGGACCGAGGAGACTGGGATGGGCACACCTTTGGCATTCAGTCTGCTCTTTCCGGGAGCACTCAAATCGTCAAGAAGAGCCTGGATCAATTTCTTGCGTGTTGGAGGTGTGATGGCAAATGGCGATGCTGTCGGAGAGAGTGAGGAAGAGCAGAACGGAGGAAGAGGCTGCTGACCATTGATGACTGCATCGAGAGCAGCGGCGACATCTGATCGTGAGGAGGAGATTGAGAGGGAAAGGTAGTGGTCGACGGAGGGCATAGTGGAAGAAAGAAAGAAGATAAGGAGCGGTTGCCATGGCTGATCTGGATTGGCAGCTTCTCATTCTGCTTCTGCGCGCCAAAGCCGGCCTTGATCCGTTCTCGCTGACTCAGCAACCGTGTATTGTTCTACTCTACTTACTCTCCTCCTGCCCTCGGAAATGCTGCTCCAGCTCTG
This sequence comes from Leucocoprinus birnbaumii, assembly GCA_027627405.1. Lineage (NCBI taxonomy): Eukaryota > Fungi > Basidiomycota > Agaricomycetes > Agaricales > Agaricaceae > Leucocoprinus > Leucocoprinus birnbaumii. Next base: position 2,681 of record JANIEX010000638.1, read on the forward strand.
GGAAACTCTGGCACAATGCCTCATCCAGATGCCTACGATACGACTACTCCGGCTCAGTTCCTGTCATTGCATTTTGCTGGCCGACACTCACTTCAATTGCCGCTATTTTCCCGTTCATAAACTGGTTCTCTGTCGCTGCACGCTCCAGCCTCTCGCGCGTCAGCTGCATCGGATTCCGTGCGTTGTCAATGTCGGACAGTACTTGCATCGGTATCATGGTCTCCAGGGGCTGGACCATGGTGTCAATTGTTTCAAGGTGCTGGACGACATTGTTCCTAAACGAGACTCAGCCTTATATACACCTTGACAACTGAAGCGGCTTACACTCGGAGCCCTACTTGCTTTCCTCCGCCGGGCTTGTCGCGTTCTTTCGTCGAGTCGTTAATGACAGTCGTTCCCAGGTTATACAAAGCATTTGCTAGGCCCAACAACTCCAACTCCAGGTCACCTTGTACGCCTGTGGGTGGTGGCGATTGCGAGGAGCGCGGCGAGTCTGGTACAGGCGCGGAGGATTGTGGTATCATGTTCAAGCAATCTAACCCCTGCATTCAATCGACTCCAATTCTTCGCTGCTGTTGGGCCCTGTTTGTCCATGCTTCTATAAATATCACTAACCTCAGCAGCCAAGTTGCCAACGACGATCTTCCGAATAACTCAAGGTCTCAACACCCCGGCTAGCCTTCCTGCCGCTCAATTATGGCGAGCTCTGGAATCATTGAACGTCATTATGCTCAGGCCCCTCAGACTCCGACGAGAAGTGCCGGCGCTCATCGAAAACTCCGGACTCCCTCTCTGGCAATTTCTCCTTCCGCCTCCCAGTGTGCAAGTTTCCAGGGTTTGATGTCGAGTCTTTCTCCACGAGCATCTACAACTAGTCTAGAGCGCCATGGTAATCAAGGCCCGGTTACTATGCAGACACGTATCGCAGTGCGGGATGCCACGCCACATCGTTTCCAAATTATACCTCTACGCGAAGCCAAGAGTCGCCACAACCTTTCCGAGCCGCACGCCACGAGTATTAAAGTCGCCAAAGATAAATCGAATCACTCTCGGCCAGTGGAATGGCAGGCACTTTCTCTACATGCCCAACCCCCGGCCTCTAGCTCTCGTCAAAATGTGAGAATTCTCCTTCGGACGCTTCGACAAGAAGTTGAAGTTCTTTGAAAGCTCTCTACGCTCTCTGGCACAAACGAGAAAAGCTGCTTACCTGCGAGTATACTCTCTGTCTCCGAAATTGGTCATGACTCTCAGGCGCAGAAAACGGGGGACGAAGACGACATCGATGGAAGTATCGGATGCCAAAAGCTTCAATCGCCGCTTGCACCCCCGAACTCAAGCAAAAATGTCAATCGCGGAAAACTCAGAGCAGGGAAACCGCCGCATATATGCACCACAGATCCAGTGAGTAACGACCTTTGTTATTTAAACTACTCCTCTCTTATTTTCACCAGTTTTTAGATATGAATCAAATGCATAAGAAACATTCTAGCACCGGCGCCCATTTCAAGGCTTCCCGTGACTGCCAAACTTGCAGCGTGACTTCGAGCAAGATGAAAGGTCGAGCCTACTCCGAAGACCTGACTCGCCGTCAAGAGTATACTTCTCGTAACTGTACATACGAACGCCTCCTCCCTCTATGGTCTCGAGACGACTCGTCATGGTCTACGAATAAGCGACATGCGATCTATTCGGACACGCTGGTTCTCCCTCTGGGTTCCCCGAAACTGAACTTTGTTGAGCCTAGCCGGATTTTGTCACCGACGCCTCGGGCTTCCCAGGCACAACCCAGCCATCCTCGTTGTCATTGTGTCAAACCATGCTACCACAGAGACGCGCACGGCGAAACAGGAACTGCACTATCCTCAAAGATCCCACCAAGCTCTCAATCAGAGCAGACTGTGGCTCCCACCAAGTTTTGTATTCCAAATAGGCCACTCACGGAGTCCCCTCGGTGCCCTCCCGTTCCACATCTTCGACTCTCTGGAAAACGGCAAACCACTCCGGCGCATCATGCGAACGTCACTACCGGTCTCAATGATGTTCACGAACGGCCCCTAAAGTACTCCAAGATTATCCTAGAACTCCTCGTTCAAATCGATGGGGCCATTGAAGAGTGGAGCATCTTGGGAAGGAACTCTCTCTTGACGAACGGCTAAGGGTCGAGGCTGCGAAGGATAATCGCAGCTTAATGGCACATTAGCGGGGCAATTTCACTCTGTTTACTCTGATTCAGCACAGGACTATTCGGCCGTATTTTTTCGTACTTCTTCGGACATCTACCTCTCCGCAGACTAGACAGCACAGGTTAACGTACAAACCAACTAGCACGTGTATATCTTAATCAGAAGGGACGTAAAGTATCCATATCCTGAAAGTCAGATCTTGCTTCCAGTCATGAGGACCGTTCTTCAAATAGAGGTGGCTAGATTCACCGTTCTGTTCGCTACTCTTAGTATTGAAACTGAACGTTCGTGCTTCATGTCAAGGTGAATTAATGAACGCCGATATAATCGTTTGTGCTCTCTGAAGTTCGGTGTTTATGGCCTTGTATGTCCTAGTTCGAACCCCAGTGTGGGGGAGATGGCCGAGAACGGGATACATGTCCGAAAAGGGCCACTGACATATGATCGGTCTATGATTGGCCATCGGCAGACGCCCGACGAACGATCGGCCGACTCCATGATTATCGAGTCCGAATGAGTCCATTGCCTCATTGAAAAGGCGGAGTATGGAGAGCGACAAGTTTTCATATCATTTTGGTTTTCACTCTCTCAAACTCTATCTCTCACGTCACCGTTATGCCTGCTGCTGTTCCTAAACCTCGCACCCTCTACGACAAGATCTGGGATGACCATGTCGTGTACGTCCTTCAACTTGAACTCTTGCGAAACTGGTCGAACTCATAAGGGCTTAACTTTGCGCGCTACAGGGACGTAAATGAAGATGGCCTGGCACTCATCTACATCGATAGGTGCGTTCGTTGCTTGCACGATGATGATCTCACTCTCACCCGGTCATTAAAGGCACCTGGTACACGAAGTCACCAGCCCTCAAGCGTTCGAAGGCTTGTACGTATCGTTAGGTCGAGATTACCTCCTCATGTTCGTGTTGCTGAGGTCCTGCTGCTCCTAGACGCAATGCCACTCGCGCCGTTCGTCGCCCTGATTGTACTCTTGCGACAGTAGATCACAATGTCCCGTACGTCCCATTTGTTTGACGCGACGCCACTTTGTCAGGTCTCAATTTCGCTTATCAGAACGGTTTCTCGCAAGGACTTCAAATCTGTGGACTCCTTTATCGCTGAGCCTGACTCTCGTGCACAATGTGCTGCTCTGGAGGAGAACGTAAAAGAGTTTGGTCTCACGTACTTTGGAATGAAAGATAGACGCCAAGGTAATCGACTCCAATCGATCAAGAGAGACGCCCACGGAGGCTAAACTTGTATCAGGCATCGTACATGTCATTGGTCCCGAGCAAGGTTTCACGGTAAGTTACCGTTTTGTTGATCAATTGCCAGGTACTAATCTAAATTCCTATCAGCTCCCTGGCATTACTTGCGTCTGCGGTGATTCCCATACATCCAGTGCGTAGTTAACTCCTTCTGGTTGCCTGTCTCGATAATTAATCTATACCTTCAGCCCACGGCGCATTTGGATCTTTGGCCTTCGGTATCGGTACTTCCGAGGTCGAGCATGTCCTTGCTACGCAAACCCTCTTGCAGAAGAAGAGCAAGAACATGCGAATTACCGTCGATGGCGAACTTCATGAAGGCGTGACATCGAAAGATGTCATTCTCCATATCATCGGTGTCATTGGTACCGCCGGTGGTACTGGCTGTGTCATTGAATACGCAGGATCCGTCTTCCGTGGATTCAGCATGGAAGCTCGCATGAGCGTCTGCAATATGAGCATCGAGGCTGGTGCTCGTGCTGGTATGGTCGCTCCAGATGAGATCACGTTTGCATATCTCCGAGACCGACCTTTGTCGCCCAAGGGAGAGGAGTGGGACCAAGCTGTTGCGTATTGGAAGACTTTGAAGTCGGATGAAGGGGCCAAGTTCGATATCGAGGTCAAGATCAACGCCGCGGACATTATCCCTACCGTCACTTGGGGAACATCTCCTCAGGACGTCGTCGCTATTACCGGCAAAGTACCAGACCCGGCCAACATCACGGACTCTGTCAAGAAAGCCTCCGCTGAACGATCCCTTTCTTATATGGGATTGAAGGCCAATACCCCAATGGAGGAAATCACAATCGACAAGGTTTTCATCGGATCTTGCACCAACAGTCGTATCGAGGATCTTCGTTCCGCTGCCAAAGTTGTCCTGGCCGCTGGTCCAGATGCCAAGGTCGCAGACCATGTTGTGGCCATGATCGTTCCAGGATCGGGTGTTATTAAACAGCATGCAGAGGCAGAGGGCCTAGATGCCATCTTCAAGCGTGCTGGCTTCGACTGGCGCGAGGCTGGATGCTCGATGTGCCTTGGTATGAATCCTGACCAACTTGCCCCCGGTGAACGGTGCGCTAGTACGAGTAACCGAAACTTCGAGGGTCGTCAAGGTGCTGGTGGCCGAACCCACCTCCTTAGTCCTGCTATGGCTGCTGCTGCCGCCCTCACTGGGAAGTTGACGGACGTGCGCAGGTTTTTGGGTAAGATCAGGGAGGTCGATTCTAAGTTGAAGAACAAGAGTGAATTCGAATTCCTTGACGAACCTACCATCCCCCCCGCTCCCATTACCCCAGCGTCGCATCCGGCCGATTCACAGAAAGCCCTTCCTCCCAAAGACACGCCCTCGAGTGTACAGAAATTCACAGTCCTCAAGGGCATTGCCGCTCCCCTTCACATGGAGAACGTCGACACCGACATGATCATTCCCAAGCAGTTCCTCAAGACGCTCAAACGTTCTGGGCTTGCCAATGCTCTGTTCTATACCCTCCGTAAGGATCCTCATACTGGCAAGGACACCGACTTTATCCTCAACCGTTCGCCTTACGACCGAGCGAGGATTCTCGTCTGCACCGGTAAGAACTTTGGCTGTGGTAGTTCTCGTGAACACGCTCCGTGGAGTTTGTGAGTGTCTAGTCCTTTATCCATCCATAGTCAAACGCTGACCTCTACGATGAAGGAACGACTTCGGCATTCGTTGCATCATCGCCCCCAGTTTCGCTGATATCTTCCGGAATAACTCGATGCAAAACGGCATGCTACCCGTTGCGATCCCTCAAGAGCAATGCCGCGAACTTGCGGAAGATGCGGAGGCTGGGTTCGAGCTGGAGGTTGATCTCGAGAAACAAGAGATTCGCCGCCCTGGCGGCAAGCCCGCTATTTCATTCTCGACTGATCCATTCCGCAGACACTGCTTACTGAATGGATTGGATGACATTGGGCTGACCCTGCAGCGCGAAGGCTCAATCAAGAGTTTCGAAACACGTAGGTCGCAGACCTGGCCATGGCTGGACGGATTTGGGTACAATGGTAAAATCCCAATCAAGCCTGTCAGGGCGACGAAGAAGACGGACTGGTAAAGTTTTTGTACGGCACTTCGGTATAATGGCTGCTTGTATCATAGCTTGGGTTGTACATACGGTGGACTCGTAGGAACTTCTGGACTTTGTACTCTTATGAACTCGAGAAAGAGTGACACATCAAAAATGACGTTTACATATGCATGTTGATGAATACTAATAGGGTCGCCAGTCTTGAGCCGGTCAGATGCCATCACTAATTCACCTTTGCTCAATTACCACCAGCTAGGTTGAACACCTCGTCTCATTTTCTCTCTTTTGCATCCTCATTCCCTTGCGGCTCTACCAGAATGAACTCAAAAACTCAGAGCGAGCGTAAATCCAGCTCTCAGCGACCCCCATCCAACCCGAGTAGCACAGCACCCGCCACTGTAGCAAAGGCAGGACCAAGCAATGCGCCGACTCACGCCTATCCCTTCACGTACACCAATCACACTTCACAACAGAAGAAGATGCCCCGTCGCTCGAGTAAACCCATTATCAACTGGTTTCAGCGCAAGCTTGCTGGTACTGTAAGGAGCAAGAGGTCAGATACCATTCCACTCGCCGCTGCCCATATGGGGCGGACAGCAAGCCGGGCCAATTCATCCAGGGTGAATGCACGAATTGTGTCATCTCCTGTTCCGGGGAGCTCTGCTCAGCACCCCAGGGGACGGGATAGGCTGGAGGTCGCATCATCAGCTCGGCGCAAAACCGTCTCTCTGAATGGGGATGATGACTTCCAGTCGTCATATAATGAGGTTGACTCTGTCGACGCCTTAGATGGTCTCTCCATGGCTCGGGACTCGCTATGGTCTCCCGCGAGTATTCTAGAAGCTGACGACGATGCTTCTGTGCGACCTCTGCCCCCAAGCGCTCCTCCTTCACCAGCACCATCTCGCTCCTCTTCCTCTTATCTTTCAGATCCTCGAACATTTAGGAGCATCGCAGCAAGCACAAAACCGACGACTGTGCTGAGCATCGACCTTCCTGGAAACGGCATGGCACATATCGCTCAAGTTCCCCTCACTCCAAGTTCGCAAATCCCTCATCGTGTGCAGCATATGCGTCAAACCTCATCGGGTAACCCCCATAGTGGGGGAAACCCAGCTGTCAGTTTTTCCGCTTTACCATCTCAATCCTCGCGCCCCTCACTGCAAAGCAATAATCAAACGCGTGGATCAGGACCCATGTTGCCCGTCCAAGCACCACTCCACACAACCCACCACCCTAGAAATAATCCCCGGCCATCATCACCTCCTCTTGACAATGCTTCGGTCTTAACACTAGCTTCCTCCGCATATGCCATGCCAACACGCCTTGGGCCACAAGGTTATGGCTCAACCCCCCCTTCGGCGTTTAGTGCCGGCGATTCAATGTCGCATTTTGGTGGCAGTATGTTCCCAGACGCAGAGAGTTCCAGTCTGTTCGTCCCCAGCGAAGACGTGAATGATGAACGCGATGCTAGTGTTCGGGCATTGCGCCCTCGTAGTTCGCGCCGAGGAAGTTGGGGTAGTGAAGTTAGTGGCTGGAGCGCACAGATGTCACAAACACCGGGCACACCTTCTCAGGAGAGAAGTTTATTTACGTCAAACAGTGTAAGGTCAGATGAAGCTACCACAGATAACGAGAAAACCGAACAAGAGAGCGTCGAGACAGAAAGCCCATCCGATGAAGGTGCTCTGACCGACACTGCCCTCCAGAGCTCTACAACTGAAGGAGGCGAAAGCCGATATGACGACTCAATTGACACGTCTCGGGATCTAACAGGTGAACAGGTTGATTCCGTCGACCTGGATACATCTACACGAGCATGCTACCGTTCGACTTCTTTGGATACTGTCGGTCAGAGCACCATTGACAAAGACATGTCGACTGCTATGTCAAACGTGAAGATTACTGAAGAGAAGTCGACCTTAGGCTGAACACTTTTCTTCCTTTCCCCTCCATCTAGTATATTTTTCAGTGGGACCATACGTTCTTGTTTTCTTCTTTAAACTAGGTCGTCTTCTATGTATTATCAGCATATACGTATGTACTTCTCAATTCTCGAAGGATTGATCTATGACTGTAGCGAGTTTTGTTTAATATGCTTTTTTGGATCAACTGTGTACTTTCTTACATTTTGGTATTTCCATGCGTCATTTCCTCCCACTGATGACAGCGTGTGTGGTGTACGCCATGTGTTCTGCGATATTATTTGGATCCATTTTGGGTGAGCCATCATCAAGTGATGCTTGAGCCGAGTGGGGTAGATCTCCTGACCTCGCTCACACTTTTTAGTATGAAGTTTGCATTGAGTTAATGAAGCTTCATGCTCAACATCAACCTGCGTGTACTTGACATCTTTTCAAAGCAGTGACTTCCAATGCATACCGTGAAAGCGCAAACCACGACTTCAATTCGCCCAGCTCCTTTGGTGATTCAACCAACACCGACCCTGGGAGTTGCCAGGCTCGCTTGCCCTATGACCGAAGATTAGATCCACTGGCGGCGTGCTAAACAGGGTCGGCGAAGTTCTTTCATCATACTAACGCCCTGCCCCCGCATCGAAGTCTATTTGTGGGTAGTTCACCTGATGCATAACTCATGGTTCCACTTCTTTTACGAATACACTGGAATCATAAAAAGGCGAGCATTTTTGCACTTCACGAACCTACTCGACGTGGTCTTTCAGTTCACTCTGAAGATGATTGGTTGGAGTCTTGCATTAGCTATCACTGGACTGGCTTCGCAGTCCTTGGCTCAATGTCCAGACTATACGGGATATTCACAGGTGAAGTTATCCCAAGTATTTCGGATGAACTAGTGGACTGACTAAGTCATAGAAACCTCATGGGGAGCCTTCCAATGGTTCATTGGGGCTGCCTTACATGCGGCCTGACCCAGCCTGTCGGACCTTCAATAGTACAGCGGTGGAGGTGAGTGTCTAATATCCTGCCCACTTGAGCATCTTGATCAGAAACTATGCGACTTTCTGACAGAAAGTTATCACCGACATGAAGTCCATGCTGAAAGACCCTGACATTGCTCGTTTATTCGAGAATACGTTCCCGAATACGTTAGGTACAAATTGCGGTTCAGGGATCACCAACTGGGCTGACACAGTTGCTCCTCAGATACAACGGTCAGGTATTACAGTCAAGTGAGTTGCTCTATCAAACTAGCTTCATTCTACCTCACGAATCATCGTAAAAGGAACAAAATCTCGCTTTCATCATCACAGGGGTACGTTGTTTCTTTTGTTCTGCGTCCTAAAGTCAAACTAAATACATTTGTTCTAGGACATCACGTATGCTGAACTTTTTACGAGTCTCATGGCTGAAATTTGAAACTCAATATCCTGTAGCGCCCAGTGGTTGCGTGACACTGCGAACCAGGTATGTACTATCGCGGCAGTCAGGCTCATTGGAATATTTCGGCTTATAATTGGCCTACTGGACAGTTCGCTCATTATGGTCCCCTTCTTGGAAGTGATCCTAAGCTAGCCCAGCTTGTTAAGGCTGTTATCAATAACGAAGCTCGGTATGTTTCACAATACCCTTACTGTGAGTGGTAGTCTGCTGAGACTACGGTTCATGTTCAAACCTCTGTTAGGCGGTTCCTTCCAGCCACCTCCGGAGAGCGGTCTAGCGCCCTCGCACAATGACTGGGCAGATGGTGTAACGGTCAATCCGTGAGCAAAGCATTAAACACTGTCCCCATGACATCCTCGATTCACTGACCCATGGCATCTCAGTCCCGTCAATAATCAAACCGTTTTCGAGTGCAAGGTCATTGTTTCTCCATTGTTTTCTTGCTAGGACAGGACTCACGGACTTCGGATGTAGTATGAACTGGATTCACTCTGTGGCTTCCTCAAACTCTCGCGACTTTATTATCAAAACACGAAAGACGCTTCATTCATGAATGCAAACTGTATGGATAGAAGGTCTTTGATTTTTTCCCTGGACAATATATTAACCTTGACGCAGGGCGGACCGCGATTGACCAAATATTCCGAGTTATTAATGAGCAATCTCAGCCTACTTTTGATAAGGACTTCAATTTCATATCCTACTACAACTGGACAGGTGGTAATGGTGCCTTGTCTCCAATGGTTGATAATGGTGGAAACGGTGAACCCAAAGCGTACACCGGTTTGGTTGGCACCCACCATAGGCCATCGGATGACTTGAGTATTTTTGGTCAGTGTTCATGCTATATCCTTAAAACAACTGAAATACAGACTTGTTACAGCCTTCCTGACACCTGCCAATGCTATGCTCAGCGTTGAATTGACGCATCTTGCCGAAATCCTGGATCAAACACATCAGCTTCAGAATGTCAGCCGGCAGGCAAAGGAGTGGAGTTCGAGGATTCACGATGCTGTTTGGGAGACGACAGTGAGCATTTTTGGTATTTTCACCTGAAGTTGTTAACGAGATCTAGGTTGTCAACAATATATTTGCATACGAGACAAATGGTATATAGGCAAATCTTCAAACTCAAACGACAGACTTACAATGAACTCACAGGTTTTGGTGGCAGATATGTGATGGATGACGCAAATGTTCCGGTAAGGCCAAGGGGTCCATTTGTGTATTGCAGATACCAGGTCCTCACACCGTCCCCCTAGTCCTTGCTTTCATTACCTTATCTAGGTTTCCTCGACAAGCACCATCCGGCGTATGTAGCAACGCGTAATGTGCTGCTTTCTGCCAAGAACCCTTACTATGCTGCGGGCAGAAAATTCCGCGGTGTTGGGTACGTCAAAGAAATTACTAAGTATCGATGAGACTGATTAAATATTCTCAGAGGTCCCCATGTCGATCCATGGCACCCTTGGTATGTATTTCGCACCTGGCTTGCATGGTCTTACGGACCTTTGCAACTCCTTTCTGCAGGCCCATGTCCCAAATCGCAGCTATATTCGGAAGTGACAATGATCAAGAGATAGTCACATCCTTGTATTTGATTGCCAATGTCAGTGGAAGCTGTGCTATGATGGTTGCTTGCTGATCAGCGCTTTTAGAATACTGCGGGCCTAGGATTAATTCACGAATCGCAGTCCATCTATAACGACACGGATTACACTCGAAGTTGGTTCGCCTGGGCGAATAGTTTCTTCGCAGAAATGATTCTGGACCTGGCAAATCGTAAGCCGGGTCTCATCCTGAAGGAAAACAAGAGTTACAAACCCGGTCTTTAATTTTCTGAGTAGGCGTATACCGTGTAGTACACCGTGTGGCAATAGCAATAGCATTGAGTAAATACAAGAATCGAATGACAGGCGATCACGGGATCCTGTGCCCGAGGAAATCAGATCGAGGAGAAAGGGCGCGCTACGTAGTGCTTCATTCCCAATTTGGATGTTCGTCCTCTGCTGCGACCTATAGTGCTGGCAAATGTCCTCATCTCCCCGCGAAATTGGGACGCTCATCGTCGTTGTACTAAAAGCCGTTCGTTTCCCGCCCTCCAAAATTTCGAGGTTATCACGGTCTAACTGTTTCGTCGTAGAATCACCTCCCGAACAAACGTCATATTGGGAAACAAGACCCTTACTGTCTTGCTATCGTCAATGGCGAGAAGAAGCGAACTAAAGCGATAAAGAGAGGTGGACAGCACCCGGAATGGGATGAGGAGTTGCGATTCACCTTGTTCGAGGACGAGGACGACTTGCCGGAGACGAGTGCAGCTGGGACTCCTCCTCCATTACCTCCCAAGGAGGCTAAAGCACCTAAGAAGATCCAGGGCGGCAATATGATGAAAATCGCCTGCTATGCAGATGATCCTCGTGAACCTGATCTTATTGGGGAGACCGAAGTTGATCTCACTGAAGTCCTAACAAAGGGAGAAACCGACGGTTGGTTGTGTCTAAACCATTGTTTTGGCTGTGTACTGAAATTTTCTTTTTTCTTTCAGAGTGGTTTACATTATCCAGCAAGGATAAGTTTGCTGGCAAGGTTTACCTAGAGCTGACTTTCTGGTCCAATGTGAGCAGTTTCCCGCCACCATCAAGAGGTGCTCATTCCGTTTAGGCCCCTCCTCCGGAAAAAAAGGTAACACCAAAGCCTCAGAAAACCAACAAGCAATACGCAGGTCCTGGATCCTTCGTCCCTTCAAACGAATCACCGTCTCGCATTGCCTCATCTGGAACGTATGCACACTCTCGACCTCCATCTGACGCGAGTTCTGTGGCAGTCCCATCTTCTCTACGGGCGTCGAGTTCTTTGGCAAAGCTCGATCTATACGTACCCCCTTATGAGAAACCTGCTCCAAGCACTGTGGATAAGGTCGCTAGCGAGTTCAGTGAGATGGGCATATCACATCATAGGAGAAGGGAGAGTTTTCCAGTAAGTTATTTCTTGTCGTTGTATTTTCAACAGCCAACCATCTCAATCGGTGCAATGCTAGCCTGTTCAGTATGGATATGCTCCGGCGGCGTCTAACCCCTACCTGAAAGATCCCATGTATCCTCATGATCAAAATCCAAATGTCCAGGACAGTCACCCGCAATATCACTATGACCCAAATCAACCTCCTTCGCAAGTCCGAAACTCACGCCTCCCTTCTATACCCGTTTCCTCATCTGGTTTTATGCCGTTGAATAATACCCCCGCCTTCTCACCGCCAATGAACACATCCGACGTATTTGCATATCCTCCGGCCCAGAGCCACACTCCTGCACCGTTCACCGCCGTATACCAGCCTCAAGCCAACTTCTTACCACATCAGCCTACTTTACCCAGTAGCACTTCTTACATTCCATCAACGACACCGGCACCTTATGCATCACCATATCCACCCCCAACCCAGCACTTTTCTCCCTTCCCCTCCTCGCACCGACACCAGCACCACCTCAGCAATATAGCCCCTCCTTAGTGCCTACCCAAGGACATGCTCTCAATTCATATACTACCTATCAACCAGCTCCTTCTCACGAACCTATACCCGCAAGTAACTCAACTTCCAGCATCGGTAATAGCTCTAGGCCGCTTCCTCCTGAACCGCACGTTCTCTACGCACCCGCTTTGCCTAGCCCTCCTCAGCCTGCTCAAGAGGTTTACCCCCACCCATCTGCATTACCACCTCCCCCACCTCCTGCTTTACAGTACTCACAAATACCTCCTCCTCCGCCAATTCCTCAGCCCCCTCTTTATCCTATCAAAGGCGATACTTCCATACCGCCCCCACCCCCGCCGCTGACACCTCAGCCCCCTCGTCGACGTGTAAGCCTTCCCGTGCCGCCTGTACCGCTCCCTCCTCAACAGCCTCCTTTCCAACCACCGCCTCCCCCACCTCCGCTCCATCTACCCGGATCTGAGAGATACTCACCTGGACATATTCCACCGCCTCCGCCGCTCAATCCAGGGCTGCCCCCGAAGCCTCCGGTGCAGATGGACAGTCACGTTCCTCAAACGAATGGCATTTCTCCAGATTACTCCCACTCGCATTATGTCCCAAACTACGCATGATGGTGTTAATTAGATACTGAAATGATCCTATTCTTTTGTTGTGCTACAAGTTTGTATTCTGTTCTTGAGATGGACCATGAAATTAATTAGCAAGTAAATATTCTCCCACTAGAAGTTGAATGCATATTTATGTCCTATTTGGTGTTTGGCTGCGATCACTTTCACTCGAGGCTGAGTCCTCTCCGAGATGCGATGCTCTCCATTTCGCGATTTCAGTCTCAGTACCGACGAGACCCTGTCGTGCGAGATCCAGGCGTGCCTCCCGGCGAATGATGTTCTCCTCTCTTCGTCGACGTGCTTCATGTGCCATCAAAGCGCTCTCAGCGCTAAACACGAGTCCGGCTATTGTGGCTATTTGAAGTTGTATAATCTGCATGAGCAGAGTAAACGCTGATAGAATTTACAGCGCTTACACCCAGATATCAAGAATCCTTTGAACGCTAGCGTCTGTCTCCTGCCATAGAATCCAGTCAGGTCCAGTCCGGGTCATATCCTTGATTATAGAGAGCACCTGAATAATGGCCATGTGTAGTGAGCCAATATAGCCAATCCAGTGCCAATCGCTAGCCCTCTCAATGCACCCTGTGACAGGAAACCAGTATGAGTCGATGACCATAGATCTCAATTCTCTTGCGAGCATAAAAAAAAACTAATGAAACGAACCTCGACTCCTGCTCTGGCCTGAACCTCATATGCCCTCTCAACATCTTCTTTGTGCCGTGTCCGAGTTGACATCGCGAAAGAACATGCCCATGTTGAGTTCATGGGATACTTCCCTCGAATGATCCGGTCTATTTATATTTGTTTGAACGCTGATCTTAGTAGGGCGCAAACTCTAAGTTGGAGTTTTAGTGCTTTGGCGGAAACCACAATAAGCAAATCGAGTACTCGTTCTGGGTGTAAAACAGGATATATAAGGGTGGGATATGTAGCTAGAGAGGTCTGGGAGAAGCCTCTATTTCGATTCCGTCCATCCCCCGAGCTCCACTGCGAAAGCGACAGCGAGTTTCGAGAACTCCAACATATGACTAAAGCTGAATTCTTCAGAGATATCGATACGACTTGGCAGAGTTAGCGAGAATACAGTGATCGGTTCGGACAAACTTACTCATTTGAGGAATGGATGTTGTGATTAGAATTCTCAAAACTGCTCTCTGCAATGATTGAGAAAATGTGGAGTGAGGGGGGAAACTCGAGTTCTTACCGATGGTGAAAATCGAAGGGTATCCGGCCTTGCTCCATGAGGCACTAGATGTTTGATTATTGGCATGCGTCCGGCAGGAACAACAAGATGGAAGAAACTTACTGATCACTACAGGCGTAGCCGCATTTGGTCTATGCATGTTTCGTTCAGATTCGGTCCAGTGGAAAGGACATTACTTTACCTCGACGTAAGGTATATCCAAGTATGCAGAAACAAGATCCTTATTGAACCGAGTGAGACTGATCGGAAGTTAGTTAAACCATAAAGAAACCAAAAGTCTCGAGATCTCACTCTTGATCAACATAATCGGTGATTACTCCAACTTCTTCGCGAGTGCCGCTCTATCTGGGCGATTAGCGGAGTTCAGAAAAGAATTAAATATTACTATCTCTAACCTTGACCCAGGCAGTCATATCAAACTAGCCTCATGGTAAGTTGGACAAGTGATAATCGGAGAAGATCGAGGACTAACCTGACTCATAGCAAGAACGTGGGCGTGGTCAGCTGCGTATTGCCTGGCAACGGCTTGTGACCCCAGAAGTCCTCCCTCCTGCGGGCGGAGAAGAATCAGCATGGCTTTGACTTTCGTCGAGTGGAGTAATGAACCTCAGCGGAGTACCAATGAAATTCTACCGTACGGACGGGTCGGAAATTGGCCGCTATGAGCGCACGATACGCCTCCAGAATCGTGACACTTCCAGAACCATCATCTGTTGGGTCAGGTCAGTCCTAGAATCAGACTCCGGCCAGCGAAACTTTACCGTCAGCACCTGCATACGATGCGAGGTTAGCTCGAGCTCAAAGTTTTTAGAACAAACGTACCGGGAGCCGGAAGGAAGGGCCAAAGATTGGTGCTAATGAAAGACGTTGGTATCAGAAGGGTTGGAGAATGGCACAACGCTTTTACCTGTCTTGGTGTGCACCAATGACCACAATGCTGTCGTCGTCTGTAGACGAGCCATTGATCCTTGCAATCTGGCACACCTGTGAGTTAACGAACTGAATAAAATTTCAAAAAGCATACTATTGAATTCTGACCCCACGAGTGGGGGAACTCGGACAGGGTAATGATGTCCTGTAAGGACTCAGGAGCATATTCGGAAGTCGTCTAAATGTGTCAGTGATTCGCTGTTACCTTCGAAATAGGTATGATACTCATACCTCCTTTATCTTCGAGAGAAGCCATTGTTGGCTTTCTTTACCGGTCTAAGAATACGTCAGAAGGACACGAGCAAACTAAGAGAGCTCCTACAGTGCTCCGGTAATCTAGCCGAGGAAATTACATTTGCCGTTTGCACATTCAAGGCGAAGCACTTACATCTGGTGCGGAAGCTAGAGAAACGTTCTAGGTTCTCCTTCGGTCCTGCAGTAGACAGGGTCTTTAAAATCGGCTTCACCTTCTCCCCCGCATTTGGAGAAGGATACTTGGCTGCATAACCGAGTTAGGTCATGCTATCTTGAGTATAGACCAACAGGACTCACGTTTGTTCTGCCTGAATTGGCTAAACGTGTCCAAGTCTTGGGTATCAGTCCTAAGGGGCAGTTAGAACCAACAACGAGGCAAGGAGGTGGCTCTTACACATCGAAGAACTTAACACCACGAGCTTTGGCTTGGATCTAATGATTTATGAATAAGATATGGTCGGTGTGTCCTCCCGGAGTCACTCACCTTCTCGAGTTCGGTCATCCAGACCCGTTGATGGCCGTCGAGCTCGACTAAGCGTGGGGCATTCAGGTCAAGGTTAAAACCGGGGTGGACTTCGAAGGGTGACTGTGCTCTGTAGGGAAGTGCAACAGCACCAGCAGTGACGAAGGCAAGCAGAGACAGGAGACCAGCGAGGGACTTCATAGTTCAAGGTAAGGAAGCGTTTGAGCTAACCTAGCTTGACCTTTTCTGGGAAGGTAGCCGGACAACGCGTTACGTCATCGAGTCAGGTGACAGCCAAACGCGAATTTCGCTTCCGTCACTGTCAGTTCTGGTAATCCTGCAGTGACCCGCCAGTACCCTTGTCTTCATTTCTTCCTGTAACCCCCTAGGCATGTCCAAATCCGCTGCAAAAGCCAAGGCGCAGATAGTAGTTAGTAGAACCTTGCACTCGATATGGTTCTGATTATTATGCATGAAACTAACCTCCCTTCTCTAGCGATTGCTCATTCCTGCGGGCAAGGCTGCACCTACACCTCCTGTCGGCCCAGCTCTCGGAGCTCGTGGAGTCAAGTCTATGGACTTCTGCAAGGAGTTTAATGCAAGGACTGCACACGTCGAGCCCGGCGTGCCAACACCCACTCTGATTACCGTTCAACCTGACCGATCGTTCACCTTCGTCACCAAATCGCCACCTGCATCGTATTTCTTGAAAAAGGCTGCGGGAATTGAGAAGGGCGCCGGTAAACCAGGTCATGAAGTCACGGGCACCATTAGTTTGAAACATGTGTTCGAAATTGCGAAGATTAAGGCTTCAGATGAACACATGAAGCATCTACCGCTAGAATCAGTCGCAAGGATGATTGTTGGAAGTGCCCGGAGCCTAGGAATACAAGTGGTGCCATGATCTCACGCCGAATTCGTATGTCTACTCTCGAGCTTTTTCCGCCGGTGTTCTCATGCATCTCTTCTTTGATCAACCTAGTGTCTCCCGTCGTTCGTGTTCGAGCCTTAACTTATACCACTAGAGACCTGGCCGCCGATTCATTTCTCAACATTCCAAGGTTCGCGGGTTATCTGGCTATCTTATCCCCCTTGAGAACTAGATACGTATCGTTCAGATATCAATGCTCAACACCAAGCTTGGTGGTGTTCGAGTCAGTAAACAATCTGAATGGAATTTAATCTCTCATCTGATCGACGAACTTGGAGACACTCGGCACTTGACCTTTTCCACGTTTTGGCGAGATCTAGGCGATACATTTCACTCAGAATTCTTATTTCTCTAGAACCTTTAGGTGTTTTGCAAATCTTCCTTATCTCCCGTGCCCCTCGGCCGGAAACAGTATACCCTGCACGACATTGGCATGTTGACCCGAACCCCGGTCGCAAGTTACACGTTGGGGACCTGGAACCACCAGATCTACTACTGCCTCGCGGCTTTCCAAAGCGGGATACCTCGTGTATGATCTCACCACCAATCAATCCATAGAATCACGGTCGGGGCTGGATTTATCTCACCGGCTTTCTGGCCTTCCATGACGGTCTATGAGCGGACAAAATTTATGGAAAACGGCATTGGGCTTCTTGTGACACCAACACCGAGCCTAAGCACACTTCTGGCGCCTAAAGGGCTCACGCTTCGATCACCCATACAACCAGTTCATAATCGGAGCTTTACTCCACAGACCAAGGCGGTTGGAACCCTTGACTTCTGCGTCGACACGTTTTGAAGCGTCTGCATCTTTATTTTGTCGCAATATGTCCACGTTCCCGATCTTTTACAGAGTCATCAATCAGTAAAAACTTGTGCGAGGCCTTTCTCCCTCTTGGTATATAAGTCAGAACACAACTGTAATTCCGCTAAAACTTTCTAATACCCACATCCCTTCCGCTAAAATGACGACAGCCTCCAACGACATCCTCTCCTGGACCAACCAAGACCCTCGGGAAAGTCAACTCTTCAATTCATGGGGCGTCCTTTACCGCTTCCAAGTTAGTGGTCGAGCCGCATTGTGCCACGATAATTAACACGACTCCTAGACAGCGGTTGCAGCAAATGGCCAGAGTACTACGACACTCTGGCGAGCTATTCGCCCGAATAAGGAAGATCGTGTTGCACGGCTGGAATGGGCAGCGAACGGCGGTCTCGGTCGTATCGTGATTGGAAAGGTCAGCTGCTCATTTGCATTTTCGATGACTTCAGATGCTCACACTTACGTACCCCAGAACGCCTTTCCTATGTCTGATCTTGTTCGGGCTGACCCTCGAGTCTTCGTACGTGACCTTCAAGCTGATGGCATGCACATGTATTCAGGTTCACGATATGAATAGGGTGCACGTATTTTCAACGGTCCTGATGGTCAGCAATACCGGTGGCGTCCTAGTCCCACGAGTGCTGACATTCAGGTATGTCAAAAGATTGACTGTGATTCTTTCTCATCGATCCTGATACGGCGACTTTCAGTTACAAGATGCCAATGGCATCGTGATTGCCTTTTTCCATCCCACACGTCCGACACGGTATCAAATTGGCGACGTGTTCGGGGAACTCCATTTCGTTCGCAACGCAGGGGCTGGTACTGTGGTGAGTGTTTTATGCGGTTTGAAGCACTCTCGGAGCTGAGTCGAGTAAAAGATGCATCCACCCATTATGGATATGGTCACTGTGACTGCCATGCTCTTCCGATTTTGTACAGCCTGGAATTTATAAATCCTTCTGATATACCTTGGGTTACCGCTCGTGTCTTTTCATTTTTTTTACTCTCGCATCACATCGGATTTTTGTACTATAGCCATTCTGTATGTATTCAGTCATGTTGACCGCCTCTGTTCTTAAATGAATGACGTTATCGAGGTTCTGCGAATTAACTTTTTCGGGGATTATTTTGGACACACTGGGGCTTCCGAATCCAAAATAAGCTTGATACCTCCGCCCATCGATAATGTGAAGGAATTCATCTCAGATAGCACTATCTAGTCTCACGTGTAATCAAAGCAAGGCAAGAGCGATGGGTCAATTGAGTAATATCAGTACACGCAGCGTCGAATACAGGTACATCTGCCAGGAGGTCAAAGTCAGCCGACCTTCTCTCGCTTCACAATTTCACCTGAACGTGATCATCCTTCGCTTCTGATGACACAACGTCGAGAATTTCATCCACGGTTCGAATGACCCATTCAGTCCCCTCGTCGCTAGAAAGCCACGCATCCTCTTCATTTTGACCTTCTGTGTATCGAGCCTTCAGCAGCCCGAAGGCATGGCTCACCAACTGAGGCCCGACCCTTCCCTCCGAGCGGAGGGTTGCGATCCCAACAATAGAACCCATTGCTCGACTTAAATTACCCTGATCAAGATCCTCAAGACTGGCGCTGTCGGAGAAAGTCTTTGTGTGTCCCGGCAAGGGCGCGAGGACTGCCCCGTAGCTCTGGATGATGAAGGCTAAGAAGTATTTCAGTAACGGATCTCTTTGAAAAGGAGCAGGGGAAATCAGATAAGTGGGAAATGATCCAGATCGGCCGAAGGGGAAGTCTTCTACAGGGCTGCGATTGGAAGGAAAGCGTCAGAACGCTGGCAACGTGTACTCACAGATGAAGTCCGGATGGTAAGACCCTAGTTTGTCGTGGAGTTTATCTGCATGAGGCGCGTAAATTGAGTCCCAGAGTGCTCTTCCCCGCTTCACGGTTGATTCGATGTTCTCGGATGTTGCGGCTCTAATCAGTAAGGTTGTTTCCGAAGTAAGAATTTAGAACCGCCCAGTGCTGATATACCGCGGCAAAATATGGCCAATGGGAGCTACGAACCTACGTGACTGTGTTCTTAAGGCCTGCTTGACTTCGCCGTCCAGAACATCATGGAGTGCAGTGAGGGAAAGAATGACCTGAAAGGAGCATTCAGCAGGCGTATTTCGTCCAATGCTCATAAAGAACGCACTCGAGGAACCCCCACAAATATGACGCTCTTGAGGGCTGATTCCCGCATGAGAGCCGCTTTGTTGACTGCGCTTGGAATATGGAGGTTGTTCTGGGCATTCCCATCTACCCCACGCGTGACAAAACGATAGAGATGACCAACAGCTGTAGGTCGATTCGCCGTAAGCAGGGTGCATGTCTGTAAATCATTAATTTTGACAGAGAAGGACAGAATGGACGCTAACGGTTAACACAAGCCAGCCGGTCTCTGCTTTCTTCGACTGGGCATCCCGAAAGGTTTTAGTCAAAATCTCGTTTAGCCTTGGTAGGGGTGGACAAGGGTATGAATGAGGATTGCGAAGACTCAGCAGGTGTTTAATAGATGCAGGTAAGTGTTTGACCATCCTGGGAGCAGGGTGCAAGTTGTGCGAAACGCTTTCCCCCATCCCATTAACGACGAAAACATCTTTATCTTCCCAGAGTTTACCGGTTCGGACACGATATCTTACATAACGATATATTCATCGGCGACTAGGCCGAAAAAGGTGTGTTGTGCATCGAGTCCTGCGACGTATATACAGAAGAATTGTGCGATTGAATCACAGTATTTTAGAAAAACCGACTCGAAGAGTCACAGAAGACAACCCGTATCAACGCAACTCCGAAAAAATAGCGAGAATGTGAGCCTCCATCCACTAGCAACAGGGTGAATAGGTGTTAGGGTATATATAAGTGCTTTAAATCATAAAACTCCATCGACATGAAGCAAGATAGAACGACGATATTCCTCGATTAAACGCCAATGTAGAGTTTACCGAGAGCATTGGGGGTTTGACCACCGGTCATCAGTTTGTTGGTAGGGTTAACGTTACCCATGTCGGTCAAGGCACCTATCAAATCAATAAGCCAACGTCATTGAAACTTCAAGTTGATCGCATACCAAATGCGAAGTACGCCTTAACATAGGAGGTGCTATCCATCCAAGCGGTGACCTTTTGCATGAAGGTGAAGACCTTATCGATATTACATTGATGCGCTGAGTCGCTGACAGGATAGGCAAAGTTCATGCAAGCGAACTCGGTAACCCAGATGTCCTTGTTGAAAGTGTTGTGGAACTTGGTGACATAGGAGATGAAGTCCTCATACTCAGTGCCGTACCAATGCAGACCGAGGGCATCAACCTAGTGCATCAAGTAAGCTAAAGAAGTTCAGACCGGATAAATATTGAAAACGTACGTCACAGCCCTTGCAATCTCCTAAGAAGCTCTGCATCCAAGTAATACCAGAGGGAGCATTGGTGCAAGCAGGGGAAACGAGATAATAACCGTCCTTCTTGAGAGGCTGCAAGTATTTTTGCCAGAGGTTGGCGGCATCTGAGGGTGACATGTCGGATTGACCAGATTGGTTAGGCCTACGAACAGGTGAGCTTCCGTGAGTAGAGAAAGTGTTGCAACATACTCATTCGGCCCCATCGCACACTTTGCATAACCAGGCTTGACCAGCTTGGTGAAGTCACTAATTTGCTTAGAACCCCACAGCATAGGGCAGCACTCCATGCCGGCTTTATTAGCGGCATCGACACACCAGGGGCTCCAGGTGTAGTACCTTTCAAACGGCTTCAATTATCGTCTTTTTATAGCCAAAAAGGAGACTTACTTGTTGACCTTCCAAGACTTGAAGTTTGTGATAGCAGTGCTATC
>JANIEX010000639.1:0-24062 GCA_027627405.1 Leucocoprinus birnbaumii
CCTGGAAGGCGTACTACCATCCCTGGCCATTGATCCTTAGCAACTGGGATTGTTCAATAAGCTTCCTTAACGTCTCTCGTAGCTGCTTCAGAGCCTGGCGGTAGACTTGATATGATAAGCGACACTGTGCCGAATGTTCCCCAATAACATGGGAAGTCGCTTGGGTCAATATGTGAATTGATTGAGGTTGGTCCGCTGAATGGGTTATGCGGATGTGAGAAATTCTGAATCAGTCTAAATTTTCCTGGTTTCCCCTGTTTGGGAATAATGCTTAAGGGGGAGGATTGGAAAGGGCCTATTAGCTCTTCCACCTCGGCAGCTGAGAAGGGACCGAAATAGCGGTGTTGAGAGAACTCTCTTTGCAGTATGACATTAAGTTCATTAATATGCTCAAATACTGAAGGGCGATTAGGGGGAGTGTAGCTAGTAGTGATGGGGGGTATGCCGACGTGGAAGCCATGATGTAAATGATGTTCTAAATTGGGGAAGGCAAGGGAGAGTGAGGTTTTATGCAACAAATCAGCCCAATGGTCTACATGATAGGGTGAACTAGGATTCGGGGGTGGGAGCTTGACTGAGGGGACACTTTTGGGCCCCGTGGTCTCGGCTTCCACAGCCTGAGCACTCGTGTTTGTTTGGGTGCATGGTGCTCCGGCATCCTTTGGTTCGCTGCCAGTCTGAGCAGAGGACGAGGCCTTTGGGATTGACGAGCCGGTTGTCACTGTTCCACCCGCAGCGGGCATTGGTGGAGTTGTCCCACAACTTAACCGCTTGACATGGGAAGTCAGTGTGGTAATGCCAGCCGAGGCAATGCGTGCAAGCGGGTCGGGGTGTTTGGGGAGTCTGGGTGCTCGAGGTGAGGGCTTGTGAGGGTTTGCGCCTCTTAGCCTGCCTCGGTTCGACGGAGGAGAGGGTGTTGCTTTCACGAGCCTCCCCGTCCTCTCGTCGACTTCGTTTCTTAGGGGAGAGGAGCTCAAGGGCGTTGACCTGTTGAGCGAGACTGAGTTTTATGCATGGGTTGGAAGAAAGGAGCGTAGGCGAATAGGGAAACCGCGTGTGTGAGCAAGTCATTAGTGGGATTGGTGTTGTAGAAGGGAGCGAGGTGACTGACCAGGCTGTTAGGTCAGCTTGGGATTCTCTCATAAGCTGCATCTCGATCTCATTTATGCGCGAGGCGCTGATTGCGCCGATGTCAAAAACCGGTCCAGCTGACTTTGTTGAGATCCGTTTGTGCCATTCCCTCCGCACTTCTGCCTGGTACTGAATGATGATCGCGTTGCCGAGGTGTTTGTGACGACGTGCATCATGCCATGATAGGTTGAGGTACATCTTCACCAGTGAAGTGAGGTACTCCTCAGGCCAGCCTTGCTCCTTCATGTGATGGAGCATTAGCTTTTGCGCGATGTCGATGTCGTCCCAGGAGAGCTTCTCGTCCGAGACCACCGCGCGTGACGGAGAGGATTCATCAAGGGGTCGGAGGGCGATTTTGTCTGTATTGAATGCGGTGAGAGTGAAGACGTCGCTGGGAGCCGAGGTGCTTGAGCGATGGGCTTCCTCGCAACCTCGCTTGGTGAAATACCACAGCTCCATGTACTGGAACTTGTGGAGTCTCTTTATGGCATAGGCTGAGGGCTGGTCAACCCGTATTGCGGAGATTTCGAGCCCGGTGGTGAGGGGCGGGAGTTTGGTTGATCGGTCTGCTGCGTGCAGGAGTTCATCCTCAGCGTCGTCGACTGGCGAGTTCAATCGAGACTCAGGCGGTCGGGAGAGACAAAGCTCCTGCTGTTGAGCTTCGTCATTTCCGCCTGCCTGTTGCTGCCGCTGCTGTTGCTGCTGCTGTTGCTGCTGCTGCTGCTGCTGTTGCTGCTGCTGCTGCTGCTGTTGCCGCTCTTCCTCCTGCCGCTGTTGTTCCTCCTCCTGCCGCTGTTGCTCCTCCTCTTCCTCTTGCAGTCTCTGCTGGTCCTCCTCTAACTGGCGTGCCCACTGATCGCGTTTTTCGAGGTTTTCAGCCCTCCAAGCCGCGAGTAAGGCCTGTGCTGCTTCTTCCTCAGTGCAGTCTGCGTCTCTCGTGAGGAGCCTGCGGATTGGTTCATAGTGAGCGGCAGTGAAGTCCGGTGGGTTTTTGAGACTGGGGTCTCTCTCGAGGCGTTCTTGAGCCATACTGAGTGCAGGTGCAACACGTGATAAAATGTGAAATTCTAATGTAGACTAAGTTCGGATATTGGGAGATTCGAACAGACAGAGCTAGAGCTGTAGAGACTTTTGAGCAGAAAAGAAGGCTAAAAGAAAGAGAGAAAAGGAGAACGTGCTGCACCGGTCAGCAGCCACGGTGGGTTAGCGTGGTGGCAGGAGGAAAGAGGCTGTGACCACCGTGACTGTGACTCGGTGGCCTAAGACCTCAATCTACTCTGTCGCGCGCTCAGTCGAAGATTCACCATCTACTGATTAATTGTATTGTTTCCTGCAATGAGCATAATTTTCTCAGGTTTGCTCGTAGTCCTACGAATGCTCTCGCTAGCATTAGCTCTTGGTCAAAATATCCCATGTAAGATGAGAAGTCACAAACTTCCCAACCGATATCTAGGACCCTTTGGTCCTACGTTGTTTCCTCGAGCAAGAAACCCTGGTAATTTCAAGTTTATTCATTATGGTCGCTGATGTCACAATGTCTTCTCTCTCTCATTACTCTCCTTGAGATATCCTTTGCCTACATCCACCCCGGCACATTGAAATCAAGCGAATGTCACTGTCCGAGATATTTTACTGAATAAGTTGTGAGTATGCGAACCGTCATGCCACAAAACGCCGAGCAAGGCGATCTCGGGGCTCCGACCGTAGGACTGCCTTGGTTCAGGTGTCCGCGCTTCGTTATGTCTAGCTGCATGTGTAAACGGTTTGAATCCGTTTTCTTGTGACCGACCGGCTGCAAAAACTTTCTCCAAGAAAGGCTAATTTGATAGGGTTGAAATTCGAAACATACTCATAGAAAGCAGAGTGATCACGATGGTTTTATACGAGATTATCAATATAATTCCATTTACCCATACTCAAGAAAATGCGGTGTCTCAGCAGCATTTTTCCTTCGACCTCCAGCTTCTAGGACAGCCGCGATGCCATCATAGAGGCAAGCGCCGGCCCTGTTCATCAACCATAATCTGAGTCCTGAAACCTTTAATTTCTCAGCAGAAAAACTATGCGGAATTGAACTTCGAAACATATCTATATGGGAACTAAAGTAATTTCAATGGTTCAACATGAGGTCGGGAATGCCTAACTGGCGGCCCAAGAAAATGCGGACATTTTCCGTGAATCAGAATCTCGGCTATCTCAACATATTCTGATCCATTATCTTATCTCCCGAAGTCGAGCGTCGGGCATTAATCACTACGTTTTATCCTGATCTTTTATCCGAAGTCCCTTCCCTCATTTCGCACTTCTGTCGTTCGGGTTGAGAAAGTCTGTGGTATTTTGTTCAAAGAGGAAGGTTATAGGGCCAGCTGTGAAGGGACGTCTCAATTCCTCAATCACTGCTACTAGCCTAACGAAGCATAGGTCAACATAAGCGGATCTCCGAAACACTTCCTCCTGTGCATATATATCTTGGGACTTCTCCAGGAAGGGCTCGAGCCCCCGTCTAGGACAGTATCACCAAAATGGAGAACCACTCCCCGGTACCCTCCAAAAGCGAGGATAACCCTTTGCACGGAGTGCAAACCATTCCTAAAGCTCGCGTTAGCTGAAACTTGGGCTAAATCTGAATTCAGTGATAATTGAGCGATCCATTCACTAGCGAGGAGTTGCAACCAATAGTGCGACCAAGACATTGAGAGCCATAAGTCTGAACTCGCACGAGATTCGCCCGTGGTATTCTGCATTCTTTGCCATAACGGCTGCTCAAAATGTTCTCACAACAAGTAAGATTTATGTTCGCTCAGTCTTTCTTAGATTAATCTCATGGTGTTTGACAAGACTAGGTATCTTGATATGGCGTATCTGGCGCCTCGAACGAGACAGCGAACAATTTATGGGCCTCAGTGGGTCCACTAATCACAGACCCCACCACCTCCGCAAAGTGATCCGTGTGATTGCCGAGTTCGGGGCAGCATCTACCCTGACAGTCTTTATCACATTGATTGCCAGCATCTCTCAAAATAATGTCATATATCCAATCTCCGACATGGCATGCCCTCTGATATATGCTCTCTGATGTTGCTCATTAATAATTTGATTGTGCAAAGTCTCTGCAGGCACTTGGAATAATGTTCAATGTGATTCTCGTCCGATCGTCAGCCAGGCGCGACGAGCAGTTCACTACATTTGATCATAATGATCGAAGTACTACTATCGTCTGGCACCACAGCGTTATCGACACGGTCTCTGGATCATTCAAAGTAGCTCCCAATTCTGCCCACGCTGCTAGGGAAGGTATCAAGCCAGTTGACTTGGGCTCTCACACCGAAGAACAGGGCAACTCATGATCATTACCGTTATCGGTAGGAGTGAAGCTAAGCATCATCACTGTAAGACGGCTCCATCATCTTTTGCCAATCTGAATCAATGCTGATTGGTGATTCAATGGCCTGAAGTCCTGGTGGCCGCCTCTTATCTAGTGATGTATAACAAGTCGTATGAATATGTCGATGATATATATCTGTGTTCAATACAGCCAAGCTTCTAGATTTTGTGATATGCTACATTTCTGTTTAAGCTAGTAAAGGGCGGAGGGTACTTGAACTCGGATTATTACTTATAGAGCTGAAGAGAGGGAGGGAGGGCATGAAGAGCAAGCCACTGTGAGTAATGTTATGCATGGCCTCGATAGGAGAGGCTGGCTGAGCCATCATTAAATGCCAAGGAGAAGCTTGAAGAGGCCGAGAAGCCCGCCACATTAGCGGATAGGGTAGAAAGCATGAAAAAAGACTTTGAGAGAGCGAGGAGGGAATGAGAGCAGAAGGGCATCAGGAAAGGGGTGATGGGAGCATCGTAGAGAAGCTGTTTGCGTCCGTGATGATCAGAGGCAGCCTCTGGGCACGACAGCGCTGGGGGCTGATTTCGGACTAAGAATAGATAAGGACTGGCATTTGGCCGAATCTGACATAGCTACGCTAGCTTTCACTGCTTGGCGCTGCTCGTTCTCTCTCGTCACCAGTGGCAGAGCTTGACCAAGATATGAACTTGTTCAGTATAAGACCTCCGGCCCATGCGAACGTCAGTACACACAGCCCGGGTTGGACATTACGCACATTCTACGCCGCTTGCTCAAGAGCTCTATGAACATTGCTTCCATGGCTCGCTCTACAATTGGATTTATCTAGTATGCCTGCATGAAGGGTGGGGGACATGCACTACATTGCCACAGTGGTAATGGGACTGAATGTGTGCCATGTCGGACGCTTCACTATACCTGTACCTCTAACAAGCAAGATGAGCTGTACCTAGCTGACCTGGCATTGTTTCCTTATTGAGAGCCAGAGATAAGCACGTTTAGCTCGTACTCATCAAATGGTAGTCGTGTCTCTTGGTAGCAACTGTCGGGCAGTCACTACATGTGGCAGTTAGGCCCCCTTTATCCACATCCAGACAATGATACACTGATGAGCTTTTTGTGGAGTGTATGGTAACAGGTGGTCTGATGATTATCTTGCCTTCGACAGATAGCCACCTTTGATATATAACGCTAAGCTATGTGTGTTATATTCAGACAAACAGTTGGTCCGCTTGAGTCCCACCAAAATATTTTTTTGCCGTGAGGATATAATCTGTTTTAAGACCGACGAGTTGACGATGTTCTCTTCTTTTTCACCCAGCAGTAGTACCATCTTTATCTTGTTGCCCCACGGCGCGTCTCTTGTGAGACTGCAGAGATGTAAAATAGTTGATATGCATCTCCTATACAGAAACCTTGCTATTCAAAGACGAAGGGTAAGCTGCATAAATGGGTCAATCAATGGGATCCCAGGGTTTCGACACCCCATTCTCCACTCAACCCGTGCTTACCTGACACAAGCATCTCCGAGTCCGTGATGGCTGAAATAGACCGACAACGACCATTCCCCATCACCTCAGCACAACTCACGGGCAACTTCTGTGAGACGCTGTTCTATGGGATGTATCTAGTAACGTGTACCTTCTGTGCTCGTACCCTCTTCTTGACAGGGCATGGGAAAGAAGAGAGATTTCGTCGACTTGGCGAAATACGCTGGTTAATGACAAGTGTCGCATTCAGCTTGCTCTTCCTTTGTACATTCGACGTTGCGATAGGTCTATTGCACAACTTTCATGCATTCATTTACGCCAAAGACGCCGAAATTGAATTTTTCAATATTGCCGACTGGATCAATATTGCTCGAGTAAGTAATTTCATCGATGTGTCGCACGTTTCAGTCTTATATATTCTCGATCTCACCAGTCTGCAAACGTCTTCGTCGGAGCAATAATTGGAGATTTTGTATTGGTAAGTTTGCAACCGCTTGAGATGCGGAAGGCACTGAGGCTGTTGGCGCTAGATTTATCGTTGTTGGATTGTTTATGGGTGCAGGTTCAGAGTTGCGGTCCCGTCCTTTGTTCTATACCTTGGAAGTATTGCTACGACGATTCGCTTGATGGAAATCGAAGGAA
Organism: Leucocoprinus birnbaumii; assembly: GCA_027627405.1. Classification (NCBI taxonomy): domain Eukaryota; kingdom Fungi; phylum Basidiomycota; class Agaricomycetes; order Agaricales; family Agaricaceae; genus Leucocoprinus; species Leucocoprinus birnbaumii. The sequence continues at coordinate 6,619 of JANIEX010000639.1, forward strand.
ATCCCAACACACCGAGTAACATATCTCTCAACTCGCCTCAAATCCGGCCTTGGTTCGACGCCTTTTTCGCTATTACAACGGCTCAGAATGTTCTTACCACCAGTAAGATCCACCTTAAATCACCCAGTTGTCTTAGGCTTATTGCATATAGGTCTCATTATCTGGAGAATTTGGCGTGTTGAAAAGCAATGTGAAAGATTCAACATGACTGAAAGTGGATTATCCAATAGCCGACCTCAACACCTCCGGAAAGTGATTCGAGTAATCGCTGAATCTGGAGCGGCGTATACACTAACTGTGGTTCTCACACTTATTGTGAGCAGCGTACAGAACAACGCAGAGTATCCGGTCTCTAATATGGTGAGCCGTATTCCGATGACATGCAGACCTAGAGAGGGTTGAATGTCGCTGTGTATTAGTCATTGCAGACCCTCGGAATGGCGTTCAACGTCATTCTGATCCGTTCTACGGCTCAGCGTGATCAGCAGTTCACTACCTTTGATCAGAACGAGCGAACGACTATTTGGGGAACGTCTATGAGATTTGTTCCTGGGCAGACCGCTACCCAAGACGTGGAACCAGCCTGAGGACGTCGAATTCTTGAACTTGCGAGTAATCAGTCCCGTTCACTGTTACCTTTGGTCAAGCTCCATTGATAGGTTTACTTTCTTTGCGCTTCTTGACTCGTGGTTGATGGTCGAGAGGAGGGCGTTGGATCATTTATAGGTGAGAGGAGAGGGAAAGCTTGGGGAGTAAAGCACATCAGAAACATATCACCGCTCGATTTTGGACCGCGGCGAACTTGTTATGAAAGAGATAATCGGAATGATTACCATATGCCCGAATTCCTTTCTCTATTCTCGAGTTGTTGTTTCTGTCACCTGTAAATATGATCGAGAACTCTGGTGACATATATGGGAAACATCAGGTATAATTGCGGAGCTCATGATCTGAGGGCGCACTTTTAGTAGGAGCCCCCTCGATTGAACAGCTTAGTCGAGCTGTGTGCGTCACTAATAGCAATGATTCAGGGTAATTTCCATTTTCTTGCTTTACTACTACTATCAGAGTTTCAACCGTCGAGGAATCGATGCGAAGAGGACGGTGTCGATGGCGCTCATAGGTATGTTCAGCGGTTCATGGCCCTCGGTCAAATTGAGACACCAAGACCGCTTGAGGACAAGCGGTAGATCCATTCGCCATCGCATCTTCCTAATTCTTCAATGCTCGTCGACTAGACGAGGGTAGCCTCCCCTAGTCAGTCTCTCCGTATGTCTTTTTTGTGACCTTTGATGTAGACACACTCGGCAAGAGACGAGGGATCGAATGAGCAGCGGGCGGTGGGGGAGAGTCATCAGACCCACTATTTCCTCGAGTCCCAGAGAAGGTTCGTCGATCGGATTGGGGATCATTGTGGAAGGTTCACGAGGATAAGTGGTAAGCCTGTCAGCCGTCGACATTCTTTCTTCGAGTCTCAAAAGATATTTGTCAATTGTACCGGTGATTAGATGAGCAGCGGACGGGGAAAGAGAGCCACGAAGACAAAGGGTAGGTCCGTCAACCGTCGCCGCTCTTTTTCTCAGGTCCAGAACTGATTTGTCAATTGGACTGGCAATTGAAAGAGCGGTACACTCTGGGAAGGTTTAAGTGCATATGTGCCGTTGTTCTTGGACGTTGGTGCAATTTATGCGTCAAAAGACGAGCGAGAGTTGATAGACTAGGCTGAAAGGTGCAGGATTGGACGGATGATGAAGGGGGGGGAGGTCTGCGAATAACCAGCCCACTTGGGCTTTCGACCGTCTAACTATTGACTACAGGGTGTCAGCATTCAACATCTATATCTGTGTAAGTCTAAGGGTCAGTAGAAAGGAGGATTAGAGTTAATGTCAAGGTACATAGACCAGTTGTCTTTATCTTGAGTGTTTTCCGAGACTCGTCGCGAGTATGCGTCGAGCGAATTTGCGATAGTTCCGTACAGGGTGAAGTTCTCGGACGGTTGTTTTGCCTCAAGGTTATCGACGGTTTAGCACCGAAGAAGATGTGCGCATATTCAGTAGTCCGGGTGAGAGAGAGCCGAGCTTTAGCGTGGTCCTTAAAGACTTGCACTCACCTAGTTAAAGCACTAGCTCGGGGCCTCGGGCGCACAGTTGATCAGTCTGATCAGACTTCCGAGCGGGCCGATCAACAAGCAAACATAGGGGTTAGGTAATCCAATTTCGTCACTCTCCTCCAGCAATGTCGACGCACAACAACGTCGAAATCAAAAAACCCATCCCTCGCCGCCTCTTCTCTCGTTCCACAACAACCCCAGACGAACCCTCACCCTCACCCTCAACCAACCGCCAACACACACCAACAACCCCACAAACACCATGGCTAACCGACTCTCGCGAAGGCTTAACTTCCAGTCCAACTAATGACTCTTCTACAACATTACCAACGACGCAGAAGGATTTACGCAGGGCATTACCGTTTGCTGGATCTTCAGCTTCTCTAGGGTCTGTGGGGTCTTCGAGGTCTGGGTCACCTGTTGATTCGATAAGTGGGAGGACGAATGTTCGCGCTCGAGCTCGCTGGGATTCAGTTCGTCGACATGTGCTTTTAGCCGCTGGGGGAGGACAATCTGCACCTCCCGCCTCAGGACCATCTAGCAGTCGCTCAGGCACTCCTACACTTCCTCAACACTACACTCAACCGTCCTCCGCTTCCTCGACTACGACCTCGTTCACGCCTCTACCACCGCAAAGACCACCATCCCGTTCTCAAACTCCTAGATCGAGATTAGCTGCGAGATTTGGTTTCAAACATGTCGTGGATCATGTGAGAGAAGCTGCCGTGGACGAGAATAGGAAGTTTGGAGATGATGTGTTTAGAGCGTGTTGGATGGCTCGAAGTGGCGGTGGTGTTGCTGACCTCACTCAGACTTCTGGTGCGCCGGGGTATGGAAGAAGCAAACACGGAGATACGTTGAATACTGTGTTCAGCAAGAACACGACTCTGGGGAGTGCGTACTCCGCTTCAAGTTCCACTCCTAATCTATCATCGGGAGTGGGGTTTCACGCGAAGAGAAATTCAAGTGGAGGGACACCGCAGAGTCCGTATGGCACTGGAGGGGCGTTTAATCCATCATCAACATCGACATTCAACGTCTCAGCTACACTAGCCTCAGCATCCGCATCCGCATACAATCTCATCAACTCGACTTCACATTTAACTTCCTCCGCTCAACAACAACAACAACAACCGTTCTCAGCAGCAGTGCCGTCTGTGAAGGCTTTACATCATGTATTGTGGCAAGCTTCTGGGTCTAGTGGAACGTCTTTGCGTTCGACGTATTTACCACACGAGGCGTTAGTCCTTTCTTCTCTTTTGGTGCCGTTCTTGAGTGGGAGTGCGACTGCGGATGCAGGGAAGGTAGAAGAAGAGAGGTGGTTGGCAGTTGATGCGTTTGAATTGTTAGTGAAGACTTGGCCTCCTTCTAGTGAAGTGCGTCCTTCCCCTGCCTGTGTGTGTGGTTGATTGAGCGCTGATGAGGGGTGGTAGCTCGCAAGCGCAGAACGTTGTTTATGGTGCACGAAAGCTTCAACTCCACTCCCCTCTTCACCACTTCGTAAACGCATCCTCTCAACTCTCTGGAACTTGACCAATCCAAACGAAAATACCCACGTCTTTCTTTCGCCTGATACAATCCACTCCATCATTTGTGGCGTCTTTCTCCTCTTCCCATTACTCTCCCCTCCCTCTTGTTGCTGTCAATGCCCTCCCTCTTGTTGCTGTCAATGCCCTCCCTCTCGTCGCCGTCAATGCTTTCCTCTCATCACCATCAATGCCCCCTCCTCTCATTGCTGTCGCTGTCCCCTCGTCCTATTGGTGTCCTCCCCTCTCATCTTGTCCCCGTTGCCATCCCCTGACTTTCATTGCTGTTATCCTACTCCTAGCTGTTGCTGTAGCCTTCATGCCTTGACTCATAGATAGGACCCCCAACATAAGTGGCATGCTGGTCTCTCCATGGTGTCTTATGATAGTATACTCGGTCCAAGCCAATATTGTTTTGCCAGGCTTGGTATGAGCCATTGTACATCCCCTACTCATGACTCTTTCACTGCTGATTCCACCACCACCCTTGCCTACAACTACACCCAAGGTCATCTCAAAGACACCTCTGGACCAAGGCTATCTTGTCTTACTTTGTCTCACAGTTGGTATACACAGGTGAGCATCATGGTATTCCCTTTTGCTGGTCACTCACTTCCAGTCACCTTGTTGCAGAACAACATAGCCCGTTCATTCAGATTATGGAGTCCGATGATACTAGGGTTTATTTGGTATGGACTATTGTGACTTGGTATTGCTACACTAACTACCATGATATGTGGATGGTGGACCTAACAGTTGGCGCCTTCAGTAGCTGCCAGATCCCTTCTTTACATAGTTACCAGACTCCTCTACTGTCCAGCATCTTTGTTGATAATGGCTCAGCTTTATGATACGTGGCATTTTGCTCATGTCAATACAACCCTTTTACAGTATCCCTGAAAGCAAACTGGGTAAACTTATTCTTTGTTTGTGTCCCTTGTTTGGTGCTCCACCACTTCAATGCCCACCTCCACTTTGATTCTGCTTATGAGCCAATGCATGACTGGAACCAAGCCACTCTGCCCATGGCACAAAAATCTTCGCTTGTGGATTATCACATGCTTGCTGGGTAGAGTGAGGCGGGACCTTTGGTGCTTTGTGCCTGGGCTAGCACTGGTTGTGGGTGCACAGGAAGGATCTTCCCTGTGCTTTATCTTCTCTCACACCCAGGAATTTTACATTCTCACAAATGTCCTGGTGTTTGACTGCTGTCACTCCAGCTAGAGTGCCAGTTTATTGCCCTTGTTGTGGTATCCACCACTGTACTGTATGTCACTCAAGGGATCTTCAGTGTTCGGCTGCAAGCAGTTTGAAAGTGATGTGCCAATGTCATGTTGCACAATACCTGCTATCTGCTACCTACCCTAGACTAGTTAGTTGTCCATGCCATGACCCCCTAAGAAGCCTTGTGCTGTCATATTGGTCATGTAGCTGCCGTACTCACTTATCAATACTGAGAATTTAACATAAGTATTGTTCTTCTGTTGAGACATGATCCATGTCAGCCGCCATGCAATTGCCCTGAGTAGTCAGACTTCTCAAGTGAGCACAAAGCTCTCACCACATGCATAACAAATGCAGCCTTGAAGGCATATTGAAGAAATAGATACATGGTGGGGTCAATACTACTAAAGCAGAGTAACTTGAGCTATGATTTTAATAGCTCACAGTCAACAATGTCTCAAGACAATCTTGCAATTCATCAGCTTCAGCCCCTTCTACATTGTCTTCATCCTGTTGATCATCAGCAGGGGCACCACCATCTGGAATCTGATCTGGAGGTGCTAGCACTGAAGTGACATCAATGTTTAGAACCAGAGACTTGTCAATAGGAATGCCAGGTACAAGGGTGCCAGTGAACCCAGCCATTGTATTCAGCTTCTTGAACTTGTGCACATGGAGTTGGCCATACTGGGTCTGTTCAAGCTGGTAGCATTGGGCTTGGTAGGCAAGGTCAGAATCTATTTGTGCAATCCTTGTTTCCTGGGCTGAGGAATTGTTATTCATCCTGAATATGCAAAATAACATGCCTGATCTCAACATTCAAGTGGATGATCTCTTCTCAGGTGCACTGAATTCTAAAATGTTGATCCATGAGCGTTCTTATGGCACGACGAGCCCACAGCCAATCTCAGATATCTTGCTGAGATTCTCAAAGGAGATCAAAATCTGAGAGGAATGCATACTTGACCACTTCCTCCCATGTCAGGGTAGGACGCAGCAGTTGCATATTCTCAGCAGCCTTGTTGTAGTGCTCCAGGGAGGACTTCATGGCTTTTGACTGGGTGCAAAGAGCCTTGGCAACATGATTTCGAAGTTTGTAACCTACAAAACTAATTCAATGTGCTTCAAATGATCTGTGAAGTGAGATGTACATACCAGACTGCGACATATTCATTTTTGAGAGTTCAAAGACTTGTGAGATCACCAAACCCTCCAACTTGTCCAGACACTGTTGATAGTCCTTTTTCTCGACCATAGCCTTTGCATTCTTCCACTTAGCAGAATCTTTGATCCATTATTGTTCAATATTCAGCTGAAGTTCCAGATCTTGGATATCAGCCAAGCACTTAGCCTCTCATTCCCTGGCATGACTATGTTGGAGTGCTGGTACTGTCCCTTTTGGTGCCTGATATGTATGATCCACCACCACCACCAGTTGATCGGCTCATACCCAAACAAATTCATCACCCTGATTGCTAGTCTGATCTGTGACATTTGCCCTGAGAGAAAATCAGTTGGGATCCAGGACAATCACAATCAACTACCACATACCAGCATTCCTCCAGGTTGACTAAATGGTGGTAGTATTTCATTTCTAATGTCTCCTTGACTGGCTCCTTTGACAACCCTTGTAAGTGCTCACATTCTTCTGCAAGCCATTTGGTAAAGATGCTAGCATTGTCTATATGGTGTTCCTTCAATACTGCCATCACAGTAGGTTCACTGGTGAGAATACCAAGGGCTTGCTTGTAATTGTTGATGAGGAACGTACCTGTAGTGGATGTAGTAATATTAGTTCAGGGGAGCAATGAGAGATTGGTATCAAACCTACTCAGGCTTTGAGAAACTTTGTACATGTCCATGTGCCTGAGAAATTCAACAATCTTTTGTTGTTGGTGGAATCAACTTGCATATCATGTTGAGGCTGCCATGGTGTTGGATTTGGAGAAAAACCACTCACATCCCTCAAGGTCTTTGAGCCCTAGCCCTTCAACATATGTGGCATGGTTGGAGAGCTGGCACAGGTGGTTATGAGTGTGACCATGGAAGGAGCCCACAAGGGCTGTGTACCCCAGCTGCTGAGCCTTTGTGCTGAGATCACTTTGAGCCACTGTTGTTGAGAACTGACACCCAATGTCATACCCTGCCCCTATGTCCAATTCAAACGCTTCAAGAAGCACCTCAACTGTAGCAAGCAGGTATTTTGCCCTGTGCATTGGTTCAGTATTGAGAATGAGAGTGAAGATTGAGCAAACTTACTGCTCACCCATCTGCACCATATCAGCTACAAGGACAGGATGACCATGACAGCAAAGTGATAAGAAAACACCCCACATGTGGGAGGTTTTATCAGTCATCATATTTTTCCAGTGAGATGCACACAGGTTGTCGTCTGAGTCCTCTGCATTAGATGTTAACTGCAGATCATCCTTGTCACTTTCCTCTTCTTATGACCAACGATCCACCACCTCTCACATGAGATAATAATCCCCAGCTACTCTGTGAGTCTTGTATCTCGTGAATAGTCATAATAGTGCCACCATCATCACAATCCTTGACATTTTTGCAAAGAATTTGCTTCAGCAAATCATTACCATCCATTGTAGTAAGAATGCTAAATCTTAGTGGATCTTCATCTTCCAACTGATAGGTACAAGCAGCACAGACGTTCTTAAAGCACCATAAGTGTGTATCATGACTGGTAGCCTTGAGAACTTCCTGGCGAACCTCATGGTGGAGTTGGATAAATAGATTGTATGCAATGAAAAATTGTTTCGCTAGATGTGATCAGTATATTGCACCATGAAGATCTGAAAGGCTTTTGAGGAATGCTTCAACTGAGAGATGTGGGCAGTGAGAAACTGCATTTTGGTAGTACTCCAGGGTGCATGTAGAAATCACGGTCATGGGTTGAATTGGGGCAGATGGTATCATTCCTTGGGATATGAGATCTGCTGACAAGCAAGTTGAGGTAGCAGCATCAATATTGGTTGAAATTACTTTTGTGTCTATGCAAAGTAAGCTGCCTAGTGAGTCTGGAACACAATGAGGCACTTACAAAAAATATCTACAACTTCAAGCCTCACTCCTGAGGCTGAATCTTCACTGCAGGCCTTCAGAGGACTAGCTGAGTCCAGGCCCTTAGATGCGGAGTGCACCTGCCAACTCATGAATGCCTTCATCATTTCAGGCATCTGTTTATTGAACTCCTCAGTCTGAATCTCCAAGCAGTCCTTCCATGTTGAGCAAGTATTGTAGTATGATGACCTAGGAATGGTGGCATCTCTCTTACTCTGTTAACACTGCCAGAGGAATAGAGTACACTAACCCAATATTATCTGGGGTTCCACCCCATAAGATCTGAGCCATTTCTCCTCCAGCATGGCTCATGCTCATCAACAAGTTCCCTTCTAGTATGTCTTGAATATTGAGGCTGTCTCAAGAACTGCCATTGTTAGGTAAGTCTGGACAATGCATTTTGTTAGATTTCAGGGCCCCATCAACTTTGAACTCTTCTGATGACATGTGTCAACTCCAAAGTTCCTTGTACAGTCGCTCAAAAAACTGTCCGGATGTTTTGCAGTTTTAGACAAATCTAGATGTAGGACATTCAGTTTATTACATAATATCTTGTAAATACTACTAAGACTACTTCAACATCTTAGTCATCTATATCATATGACATCACATGACCCAGCTCTATAATCAATTAATACGGTAATTTCGAATATTATTACTCATCTGGACAGTTTCTTTGACCCCTATTTAAGTCAGAGTATCTCCCAAGTTTCATAGCAGAAAAAAATCAAGTGATATGCTGTGGTAATTAATACTGTTGTATAGCACACAGATGACCTTTGTGAACATTCTAAAGCATCTTTGACCTCTCTTTAACCATCTCTGCCATTATAGATGCTGCTTTCCCTAGTCAAGTATCTCAAACTATCTTTTTTCTTCAGGGTATCAGTTTATTGTGCTAGATTACCAAATAAATTGTATTAGAAGAGTCTACTAGATGGTTAATCATGTATGAAGTCAATACCAGCAAGACAACTATCAAGAAAAGGTGTCTGTCCGAGCTTTCTACCCAAAATAAATAAATAAATATTCAATAAATCACTGCTAGAAAGCTGTTTACTGCCATCTAGGCCACCAAACTTGTCAGTCACACTGAATTTATCCCTATTGTGCCTCGAATATTTATAAATTACTCAAACAGTGAAGTTTCCAGTCTGTAAAGCACAATAAACTGATACCCTGAAGAAAAAAGATAGTTTGAGATACTTGACTAGGGAAAGCAGCACCTATAATGGCAGAGATGGTTAAAGAGAGGTCAAAGATGCTTTAGAATGTTCACAAAGGTCATCTGTGTGCTATACAACAGTATTAATTACCACAGCATATCACTTGATTTTTTTCTGCTATGAAACTTGGGAGATACTCTGACTTAAATGAGGGGTCAAAGAAACTGTCCGGATGAGTAATAATATTCGAAATTACCGTATTAATTGATTATAGAGCTGGGTCATGTGATGTCATNTGATATNGATGACTAAGATGTTGAAGTGGTCTTAGTAATATTTACAAGATATTATGTAATAAACTGAATGTCCTACATCTAGATTTGTCTAAAACTGCAAAACATCTGGACAGTTTTTTGAGCAACTGTAGACTGAAATCTCTTTCTACAATAATATTCATTAATATCCAAACATCATCAGAGAATTGAGTGTGAGAATGCCTACATTGAGTTCACTCCTGTCAGCTGCAGAATCGGATGCGTTTGACGCTGAGCTGAGAGTAGTCTTTGAGCTGCATAGAGTTCTGATATAATGGGAAACAGAGGAAACTTGGAGGGTATATGGGGCCCAGGCCTCAGGCGATTGCTCCACAGTCCTCGATACTTCTGCAGTACTTTGCAGAGTTTTCTCGGAAGAAGTACGGGGGTTGGGATATTTTGCTCCAATGATGGGTACATCCACAGGAGTAGGGGTGTTCTGGGGCTGAGAAACAGCGGAAGCGGAGAGTCCTTGACGAAGCCTATCATCAATCTGCTGGTCGATCCTTCAAGTAAGTTGATCTGCAACTTGATGGGCTATGACTGTAGAAAGAGCCGCAAATCCTTGGGCCTATAAGACATTGGCGCATGTTGTAAAATAGGACTGTGGTAACACTCACCCTTGATGTTGTTGACAGGCGATCCTTAGTATGATTTTCAGTATACCAATAACATCAAAGCACGCCTGCTTTTAATTAACACACCTCCATGGACGATATTGCGCTCAAGGCGTTAGAACTTTGAAAAAAACGCTAGGTAATCAAGTTGGCAACACGGACATGCTAAAATAAATGTAACTGCAAACCTCGAATGCTTGGACTAAGTCGGAGAGTGCCGGCTAATTGGGCCTCATCAGACACATAGGTATTCTACCAAACAAAACAACTCACATCTAATGTCTGAAGTCCAGCTTTGTTCTCTACAGAATGGGTGCCACCCATGTCAATGTCTCCGTCCATTGCAGGTTCTGCAGTGGCTCTGTTGCCTAACCCGAACTTAGGCTAGCATTAGGAAAGTGGACTCTGAGATATAAGAGAGGCCTATGTTTTTATCCCCCTTATTAGTGGGATCAGTACCGGGACTCGTAGTTGACTGGATGTGCATGTCGCCTGTGGGGGATAAGACTTCACTGGAAAATAATTGCTGTGCATTTATGCGACTCGCTAATTCTCAATAGAGAAGCCATTACAAGATGTACAGATACTCAATAAATCTCACTCAAAGACATCCGTTATCAGGCCATGTCCAGGTTGCTGTCATAATACGAGGGATATTGTTGAACAATGATTCCTGTGAATAGATAGTGGGACAATAAGATAAAGATGCCAATGTTACGTGAAAATACCTGAGCGATTGGCAATTCTATCAATGACAGTGTGGTGTTGGGGTTATTTATGTTTGGACCCTTGTGATTTCTCCAATTGAAGATGAGTGGTTAAATGATAAACACCATCCTACACCACTACAGATCCTTCTTGCTCACTCCAATCCCCATGAGTGTTCTCAACTTCTCTCACACACAATCAATTGGGGTGTCCATCAAAATGAGGATGTGACTGGCCCTGCTCAACAAGACAAGCTTGATCAATCACCGAGGGACAAGCATTGAGGGTAATAAGTAAAACAGCACGCATTTCCATTGTTATTATGTTATACGTTACAGTTGATGTCATAGCTATGCATGACGCCATCGCTGCCTAGGTCACTTGTACAAATAAATGGCAACATGCCCTCTTGGGATGATCTCACTGAGTCTCAGAGAGTTGCCATGCCGTTATGGTACTTATCTCTTGTTCTATGTCAAAATCTAAGCTTCATAGGAGCGGTAGTACTTCAACGGCTTAACCAATCGAGAAGACACTGGGTTTATTCATCTACTCAGGCTAATCTCATGACCGAGTCTAAGTATTCAGCTAGTTTTCTAGATCACAGCACTTAGACTGCAAGGGAAAAATCGATATTAACATGGATGAACTTGGTTCCCTACCTCTGCGTGTTGATGAGTAGGATCATGGCAATCTTTGAAGTCTTCCGCTCGTCTTTGTCTTATATGGGCCAGATTTGTGGAAAAAGAGGACTCTAACCGCCTCTGGAGGCTTCTGTTACGCATTCAGGTCCTCCAGCTTCTGAAGCAAGACTAATGTTTTGTCGTGCACTTCTTGTAAACTGTGGCATTGTTCCTGGTGTAACCACGGTGATACCCACTCATTGAGTCATGGAAACAATTTTTCCGTCAAGGATATGACTTCTAATTTACGGATACTATTCCAGGGGGTGGAAGAACCTAAGAATCTGTAATTCGAATCACAAACTTTGAGCTAAGGGATAATTCTAGCAGAGAGTGAACTGGAACTTGGTGTCATGTCACTGGTTTAATGTGGGTGCTCAGAATCCGGATTGACTACTTAAAACATGGAGCCAGAATCTCCTCGTCTTCCTAAGCAATTCCACCCTAGCTGGGAGGGGTTGCTATCTACTTAGTTCTATCTTCATTGTTGTTGAGCTACTTTACCGCGTTCTACAAACAATGGAGCAAAAGCAGAATGGAGTACGCTGTGTTTTTCCAGCTTCACTGTCCCACTAATACTGAAGTGTCCTTAGTCGAGAATTGCTACGTATGATGAAGTGAAGCCCCTCATAGTGATAGCGGATGGTGTACTTGATTGTTTGCTCCAAACTGCCTTTGATGGAGAACTCTGCAACATCGATGACACTGAGGTTAGCAACAACGATGTTCACAGCACCGCTGAGAACCCAAGCGACCTCAGTGAATTGAGCGACCTACCTTCGGAGTACGACTCAGATGCAGAAAGTGACCTTTTGGAAGAAGGGGAGATAGACGAAGATAGCGGGGCTGAGCCGGTATTGACCAACTTGTCAACAAAGGATGATGATTTAGAAGAGGGGGAGATTCGCTCGTGTTCTGAGAGCTGCAGTGGGAAGAAAAGGCCACACTGGGGCATTTTCCTGGATTTGGAGAACCTGCCACCTTGAAAGAAGAAAAAGCACTCCCCGGCAAAGATGCAGAGGTCAGCGGAAAGACAGAAGAGACTAGTAGAGGAAGGGCACTCAGCTTGTTCAAAGATCCGCACAAAATTGATCACCTCGACTAACATCATTGACGCAACAGTCGATACAGATACTCTGCCAGTTACAGCCGGAATTTATGAAGCTATACCTCTTCATCGAGCTCCCATTGGTTATTCACTCCCCAAACTACAGCTCAAGGCATTAATCAAGGCTCAGTACAAACTTGTTACCTGGGATGGTAGGATTTATGTCTACTTCTGATGTATCAATATGAGTTTTCTGAGCATACTCTACAGGAATTACACCCAGGCCACTACTTGACTCACAAGGCAGAGTCATCGTCGTTTTGGCCAGTCAGCCCAATGAGCAAAGTTTTTTGGACAAGTGCAAACACCTGTTCCATACCATGATGGAGGTGGCATCTCAAATCGAGTTCTCTGAGTCAGAATTGCACCATCAACGAGGCGACTATCCAGCTATCAATGTTGGCATCACACCAGGGCAGGGAGCGACAAAACCTGCATATACGGTGCCTCACCACAAGCAGATGAAAACGTCTACTGGAAGACCCTGATTTTTCGGACCTTGCTGACTTCTATAGCTGTAAGGAGTGTGTTTCTTTCTTGAGATTCTTCTGTTACTAACCACAGTTATTAGATCTCGTTAATTTGTGGTCCCCCAATATGTACAAATGCTTGAGGCAATGCATCAAGAAGCTCCATGAGCACAGGAGCTTGGGGAAGAAGTTGAATTTTCTTACGCCAGCAGGCATCTACCCTCGTGTAGCCTTCAACTTCGGACCCAATGCTTGGACCAACCATCACTGTGACCCACAGGACTACGCCCTGGCTTGGTGTGTTGTTCAGGTGCTGGGTCCTTTTGATCCAGAAGAGGGTGGCCATCTGGTGATTGAAGAGGCCAAGCTGGTTATTCAATTTCCCCCGGGATCCATCATCTTACTTCCATCTGCGACCTTCACACATGGAAATGTTCCTGTTCATCTCAAAAACGGAGAAGGCCATGCATCAGTTACGCAGTATTTCCCTGGAGGTCTGCTTTGATATGTTGACCATGGATGCAGATTGCAGTTGTCGCTGAAGAAGGCGTCAAAGAAGATCAGGGAAGAGATGGCTCAGAGGAGGGAAGAGCTATGGGAGAATGATCGTTGTTTGATTTTTCAGTGTATTCAAGAGTTAGTGGAAGTTATGGAGTAGGTAGTGTATTTCAATAAGGATTCAATAAGGAGATGTTCATTACAAAACACTAGTGTTAACTTCACCCTAAGAGGTGCTGAAAGAAGTGTAAATATGCATCAGCAAACAGGGTGCGTCCTAGATTGGAGTTTGTAGGCTTGGAAGACCAAGATATAATTTGGATCACCTCCAAAGGCCTTCCAAGGCCAATGAAATTATATTTTGGTCTTTCAAGGTGCCGAAACTCCAATCAAGGTCGGAGTCCAGTTGCTGATGTGGTATGAGAGTATTGCACTCCGAGTCCCGACCATACGTAGTACATCAGGGCCAGCCTTCCACCAGGAATGCAAATATCCCCTCCAGAGTTGAATCAAAACATCCTTTGGCAAGCTTGCCACCAACTACGTGATTTCGGTCAGCTAGGCTGATAGTGTACTCCCTGTTCCACTTCATTACAGCCTCATGTCGCAACTGTGCAAAGGGAACATCATCGCCCCTTCAGCCCCAAATCTACTACGCATACACCCATGCATATTATTATTTGCCCATAAATGACTATGAGAATTAATGCCATCGGATACAAGGTTCTCGTTGTGACATTGATTACCCGAGAGTAGAAAGCGCCTCACACGACTTGTTGATGAAAATCCACGGACTTTATTCAGCATCTCGGATCAGTTAGCCACATGGGTCATCAAAAATAGATTCTGAGAATAAGATCTCCATCAAGATATCCAGGGGTGTACTCAAAAAATGGCTGGAAGGTGCGTGGGGCAATGACCTAGAATCGTTGATGCAAAGTTTGTCAACATATCCACAGGAGTGACAATTGTCTCCATTTGCACGAACCTGAACTCAATGTCCTAGACTGTTCTCCAGCAAATGCAGGTCTAGGCTTCCACATTTCTCCAAGGCTTGTTCTATATCAGCTATGGATGTCCAATCTTTAGCATGTTTGAAGACTCGAATCTTCACACTTTTGGTACTACTTTGAGGATAATAGGTGAGAGTTGCCTTCAATTAAAGATCAATACAACACACCTGTGATTGGGCCGTCGGATAATGTCCACCATGTTGCCCAATTGATCTCAATTTGTTTCTTCAAAAAGAATATCAGAACTACTACCACTAGGCTCTATCATGGGAATCTGCAGAGTTGCTACATGTGCATCCTGTTCCACGTCCATGTCCATCTTGTCATTCATGCTGGAGTATTCCAAAGAATGGACTCCTTTGATTATAGGCCCGTTGAGTCTGACACTCTTGAGAACATCTGGTTGTGCGGCACCTAACTGAAGCTGCTTACAGTACTAGGAAATTTTATGAAACTTTCTGTTGTGAGCTAAATGATGCCCTCATACCTCCTGGATAGCCTGTACATAATCTCGCTTGACCACTCTCCTATTCCGTCTTTTACCAGTTGGGTTCACCAGCAGGTTTCGAGCCTGACAGAGCTTGAGGAGATCATCCTGTTTCAGGCATAGCAATGACAAATCCTTAACCCTCGCACCTTTGTCAATGCTATGTTTGAGTTGAGTGATGACAGAAGTCTTGTGAGTTCCTCGCATAGTAGATCAGTGTTGTTTGTGGACAGTAATCCGAAGCCTTGTTTTATAATGATAGCAAGGCACGTCGTCAGTGTTTTGTACTTTTACCGTTTTACCCCATGCATGACAATGCACAATGATACAAAACAAGTTATAAACCGAGTCCACACATTACCCGCTCACCAGATAACAATGCCACCACTCAGAAACGTTCGACAGAAATTTCGTCCCCTCTCTCTCCGCTGCAGATTCTCTCCTGATCATAATTTAAATTTTGAACCCATTGCTTTACGGCTCACCTTCCCCCTTGATCAGCCTGGAGGTAGTGACACTAACAGCAGTAAGCAAGACCCAAAGAGAAACAATTACACAAGAAGGCCACAAAAAGTTCCTGATTGGACTCCTGCCTTATGCTAGACACTGGGTATAAGTGAAGACGTCAATGATAAATTTATGGTGCTTACCAATCTTGCAAAAATGTCCAGAGCCAATCTCACCCTTTTCCTAGGCGCTTGTGGGACCTCTTGTTTTGAAAGATCTTAATCTGAGTATCACATTTGGCAAACAGAATTCTCAGAGTATCAGTAGCATTTGTACTCAGATGAGCCTCTTATTGTTCATTATCTGCTTGATATACTGATTAATACAGATTTACTGTCTTCACCCAGCCCTCAAAAATTTTGTAGGGTAGCTGGGTAGTCTATACTCATTGTAAAGTCCGTTTTCAGGCTGCAGAGAAAGAAGAGTCAGATGAGTACGAGTGCTCCAGACCCCTAGCTATACGACATATCCAGGGACGATGTACTGAGATTATTTGGAGATTGCTAAGATGTAATCAATCGAACGTCGTCTATTGTCAGCTCTCAATCTGTTGTATTTCAGCTAGGATCTGAGAAACTGACAAATGCAGTTTACTTTTTTCCGACGGTTGGATGGTATGATGCAAAGATGGGGATCCTACCACAGAGAATTTTAACATCTCATGGTTATGGTCGATAGACAATAATCACTCTCTGCTATGTGGAATAACTACGGTTAGTTGGTTCCGGAATAAAATCTGGTATAATCAAATCGTGTGGTGTACGACTATTATTCATTGTGAATTGTGTTCAATATTGTTTGCTTCCAGGTGATTTTTCAGGCTTCTCTTGGGAAAGAACAATAAGCAGATGCTTATTATGATTAACACTCAGCTTGACACTCAGCCGAGACAAGTGGCATAAAATCGTTCACTGGGTTGGGGCTCAAAGGCAATCAATTACCGTCCAAAGGGAACTCGTCTGCTACAACAGCGCTCATCATGTTATTTCTCAAACAATTGCTCACTCCTCTGAGTGATTCATTTCAACTTGCAGTCAATGTTGGGGAGGTAAGATTCCAACAGTAAGCCAGGCTGCAGAGACTAAAAATAGCCCAGAATATTAGAAAGTCTTTCAAAGTATTATGCCCTTGTTCTAGCGCAAGCTGCAAGCACAAGGCAAGAGTTGACCTAGGATACAAAAGATCAAAAAAAGCCAAGGTCGTGAGTGCACTCAATGATCAGTGATCAGAAGAATAGCTACTGAGTTAGATTTAGACTATTCAGGAATATGTCAAGGTTTGCCGAACTTACTGCATCAACGTCAAATAAGACTCCTGATGCCAGTCAATTAGCATGTTCCCTTGCTCAAAGAATTCCCCTACGAGCTTCTGTCCCTCATCTGTTGAGAAGTTGATGATCAGGATCTGATCTCCTTGATGCAAGCTAGCCATGCCTTTATCTCTTCTGCTATGGAGGTGTTTTGCGTAAGGCTAGTGGAAAGAGGGATCATTGAGTACTTCCTAGGCTCTACCAAGGTTCAACTGCCAGTTATTCTCGGTGATGCCCTAACTGCTTTTCTAACCGAGTTCTTGTCTACGCCGAAGGTCATCATTGACTGTGATCTCTGGGGTCTGCTCCATTTCAATCAAACCACTTGTCAAATTGTTCAGAGCATCTGAACGCTATCCAGTATCTGCATTTGACTTTATCATTCTGAAGCCTCCCTGCTTCAGGATGATTGCTACACTTCTGCCATGCAAAACCTGTGGATGGCACTCGATTCCAGGGCGCTCAGTGATGTTGAGCTGAAATGCAAAGACAGGGGTCCACCTCAGTGCCCTGAAGAGGGTCGACCATGGGAGCTGATTAATCCCGTTCTTCATGCAATANGCCCCCATTCAAGCTCAGTATGTTGAGATAAACACAGTCTTCACTGGCAGTTACGCCGCAATGGA